>LR137788.1:0-15455 GCA_900659605.1 Tisbe holothuriae | reverse complement strand
TGGAAGTGGTAGATATTACGGTTTTAAGTTTTGGTTTCGTTCTCTTTTAGTTCGGGAAAACACGACCGGAAATCGTGTTACGTGTTTACCCCGAGGTTGCGTGACCGGAAGCCTTGTGGTCCTATCGTTATTGATGCTATAATAGTTAGTTGGCTTGCCTGCATTTTACGTCGCACACACCATTTCAATTTAGCGAAAGTGCGAACCAGTTTCTTTTACAAGAAGGAGTCATTGAATAGTTTAACCCCATTCAAAGCATGCAATAAGCGAGCGAACGAGCAACACACCCATTCTCATGCACTACCACTGCCATTGCAATTGTGAAAAACAGTTTCACTCTTGAGTTTTAGCCCAATAAGAATATAAATCTCTTCAGAGACTAATAGACCCTCCGTAGTTGGCCTGTTTCCCTCTTTCCGTTTTCCCGGGATGTGGCGCCATCTTGCGTTTTTCTCAGCTTTTACATTATTGGCATGAAAGAAACACGTTGAATTTGCCGTGTTATTGAGGAAATACTTGATTTTTGAGAATGGGATCACCCTAATTAAGTCATTTGCAATTCGTCCAATTGCATAAAATTACAAAAGCATGGCCCAATGCCGAAATTGGGACATGCAGGGTTTCATGCCAATTTTAGCTTTGCTAAAGACGACGCTAGAGGGCTCTACAAGGACCATGCGGGAAAATTGAAAAAGCCTGAACTACCGAGGGTCTATAACTAAAGAACCGTATTTCAGCCATTTTTTGCATTACAGCAACATTATTATTATTATGTTAACCCCTGTTCCCAGGTATGTCCAATGGCTCTTTTCACCCCTTTCCTCTTACTCTTCTTCCTTTTAAGGAGCTCCCTTTTACAACCCAGAGTGTCTTATGCCACTCAAGGAGAAGATCGTCTTCTTCTGTTTATGCGAACGAGATGAATAGAGGAGAGCTCGACGGGCGGACAACGTTTTTCAATCGGGAGATGGGAGAGGCAGAGACGGACAAAAGATTAGGAGCTCGTGTTTGGCGAATACAGGGTGGTAGAGAGAGATGAACTAAAATGCAAATGATAAAACAATAATCAAATAAGACACATATAATACCTTAGATTGTATAAATGATTACAACTACATGTACATATTTTTACCTTTTTGAGTTCACCCTGTATTTTGTTTTTGTTTTGACATCACACATGTCCGTAGAACACCGCAGCACAAATCTACTACTTGCCACATGATATCAGTAGCTACAAACTTTGACATAAGACCATAGTGCCAGCATGCCAGCATTAGTTAAAATGAATTTAACTATATTGCTTTGCTTAGTGATCTTGTACATTGGGTGCCATGGTGCGAAGTCAGACCTGAATTGCAGTGTGATTCCACTTGCAAATCGTGATGTGATCCGTGCAGACTCCGTGTTCTCCGGGACCGTGATCAGCTTCTTCGTTCGGAGGCGGAATTCTCCTCCAGGTCGGAGGCGCAAGAGGAGGCGACGGAGGAGAAGGAGGAGGAGGCGAAGGGAGTTTGAGAGAATGTTCGGAGCCAAGGTGATTGTCAAGAGGGTGTTTAGAGGGGAGGAGGAGCCGTTGATGATACAGGGAGCAGGTAAGATTCTCTAGACAAGACCAATGATTCATATAATAATAGAGAGCATTAAAGTTATTTTTAGTAAATTTAGGGATATTTTCAGTAATTGTTTCACAATTTTCGTCTCTTTCTCTCCAGAAGTGGTTGTTGAAGGCCTTGGCAACCCCAAGATCTGCGTGTCCCGCCCTCAGCTCGGAGACACGCGGCTCTTCTTTGCAGACCGGATCCGGGACACCTCCGAGTTCCAATTCCCGGGCTCCGGATCCGAGGTCGCCCATCTCAGGCTCAAGAGCTCTCTGCTCAGGCTCAATCTGGCGAATTTGAGAGTTCTCTGGGAAATGGAAATGAGAGAGAAGGAAGGGATCCAAGATATGGAAGGTACGTCTTATATGTAGTATTTAAATTTAATGCCCTAAAACGCGAATTTGATCACAACTGCGGGAACAAAGTGATGTTTTAGATAGAGACCTCTTTAGTTTTAGGCCGCTCCCAGACTGGCATGTTTTGTAAAAAAAAATGCTCGCCTTTTTACGTTTCTGCCGGCATTTTATGCAAAAAAGAAAGCATTTTTTCAATTCCTTCCACCCTCTCAGCTAGCCAGGCAGGCTGAGTAGGGAGGAAAAGCGAAGAAATGTTTGAAATTAATTAAAATTCTTGTAATATATTTTTAATAATAATTTATTGCAACAATTTATGTCCCCAGAGAGTTAATAACAATTTAAATATATTTTTCAATTGCTATTTTTATGGAATACTAAATATATAATATATTATATGCATAATATATAATATTATACACAGTATGATGCATTTAAGGATGCACGAGCTTGTCATTAAGATACTGTATATATCTCGTTCAGTTAAGAGATATAAGAGATATACGAGATATACGTATCTACTAAATCAGACGTCACTAATATGAAGAGAATATGCAAAAAAAACTGCAGGCATTTAACGAATCCTCTGCCAAAATTCATTGCAAATTACCCGCCTTGTGTGTGTTCTCATAATATGGATTTTCCGCCACATTCATGAAAACCGTCTTCAAAAACCCGCTTTGAATATGATTAAAATATTTTTACATGCTCGTTATCGATTATTTTTCTTCTCTTCAAAAACTCCCTTTTCGTCTGTTTGCCAATTTGCATAATGGTTCAATCCACGATTATTACGACGAAGAACAAATTTATATATAACTCTCAACTCAGCGTGAAATTCAATTGAAGAGAGTACTCACTGTGGATTTATTGCATAAGAGCGAGCTTAAACCAATGTGAGGAGCATCCTTGGCCTTACAATATTCCTGGAACTCATTCCAACCCCGAATAAGGCAGAGAGCAATAACGCCCCTTAAAGCATCTGAAGCTGCTCCCGCTTAATTCCCATTTCCACTACAAATGTTTATCGTCTGATAGAGCAATGGCTAAAAGCTTTCATCCCCCCGTTTGACAAAGTGCTTCAAACACATAACACCATATAAAACAAGCCGTGGTTTTCCGGCAGTTAAGGAGAAATTAAAATTTTCCGGGGCTTTAAATTCCTTTTAAAGATACAGTCATGCATATTATAGGCCAAAGCTCTACTAATGACGGGAAGTGTGCTCCGAATTTAGGTCAGCAAAGACCTCAATGTGAAAAAATGAAACAAACTGGCAACCCTGACTGCGCTTTTTGTCCGCGTATATGGATTTACAGTGCAATTCTTATGCCAATAATCCTCCCAGTTTTGCATAGACTTGCACATGAAGATCCTGTATAAGGTTTCAATGTGTGTAGATTCTGCCATGTGCATACTAGGCCATCAGCTCTGTTTTTTCCCAAGAATGACAAAAAGGGAGAGGAAGAAATTTGCATAATTGGTTCAGAATGAGTCTTACAGACTACGGACCAAATATGCTGTTTTGAAGTATAGTTATCATGTTTTAACAATAACATTTAAATGTCATATGCATGATATACTGGAGTTCTATCTCGTATATTCTGCAGGCATAATTCGGATTAAGAAGTACAACTGTGTTATGTGCTTCATCTTTTAATATTCCGTCTATAGAAATTGATTCTTTTGACACCTTATTTACATCAAAGGAGATTTGGCTTTTAAATTATTGACAAAATCAATAAACTCTGTTTCAGGCGGAGTCTGACTTCTTATTCTAGCTTGCGTGGGTTGCTTAGCTAGAAAATATTCTCTTGTCTAATATTGAAGAATAAAGTTGAAAAAAATCTATGAAATCAGTTACCTAATTTGTGAAACTTATCGATTACAATTCGGGTAAAATATTGCAATTTAACGCAATATGTAAAATACACGTAATACAAACTTTATATGCACTCACATTTAACACGTATGGTTATATAAAATAGGTAGGTGTACAGTGTACCCTCTAGTGTCGACATTAAATAAAGTTTGCATGTAAGTATCTTATGAGTTACCTATGTCTCCAGCACGTAGGAGGGAATAAATCTCTCTATGTATATGTCTTAGTTAAATTTTTACACCTAAAATATGGTTCAACACCAAGCGCCGTAAAACGCTATTTAACTTTGGGCAAGGCAAGCAAAGTAAAACTTTTTATTGACTCTGTTTCTTCTTTTGTCAAAGTGTGAATCTTCGAAAAGTTTTTTCTTTCTCTCTTCCGCCAACGCCTTGGAGTAAAAAAGTATCAGCTTTGGACCTATAAATTACTTGAAATCATTTCGCATAAATTGACTTCATGAATAAAATATAATGCGCAAAAATGAACATGCACAATTACAATTTGTGTCAATTATTTAGGGGTACAGTATCATCAGTGCTCCCAAACTCTATATAAATTCTTCTCCAAATATTGCAAGAGACAACAACACAGAAGCTTCTTTTGTTGCTTTTTTATGACAAGGTCAGGGTTTGTGGGAAGAGGAGGAAAAATAAAGAGAGTTTCTCCCTATTTGGGCATAAAACAAAATGTGTCTCTCAGCCTTGTTTTGACATAAATATCTGTCAACCGTAAAAAGAGACAAAGTTTGCCTTATTTGTACATTTCAATTAGTTGCGGCGTGTTGCTAGCTTTGTTTGGCGTTCTTCACACGGACTTCATTCTATTCATATTTAACATTGTGTACTCAGTGTAATATTGTTGTTTAAATAACCTATATTTTGCAATGCAATGACTACAAATCGTACTCTCTTTAGCATTTGGTGTGATCAACTTATTGACCTAATTCGAATGTCATATGTACTGTATAAAAGTTTTATATAATGTCAGGTGTACTGCCGCTACCAAAATCCAGTCAACCACTCCATAATATTTAACTCTTTTTCAAATTGTAAAGTCAATACCGGATTGTACGCAGTCAGAAAAGCAAAAACACGCAATCTGGATCGAAGTGGAGCAATATTTTCTTTCAATTATCATTTCTTCTGTAGTTTTTAAAATTGATTTCCCAGAGAGGAGGGAAATCTCTGAATGTCATGCTGGGAGAGTCGAATTATGGGAAAGGTTCATCTTTGTCAGATAAAGGATTAAAAGATTTAGGATTTACAATTAACACACAGGGGATGTTGATTAAGCTGTTCCTACACGAAATATTTTTATATTACGACAATGTGGCCGTGTAACAGGTAGGCTGAGGTAGCTCAATGAAGTTATACATTGTCGAGATGTCGAATAAATTGTGCCTACGTTGACTTGAGCCAAATACGAAGAGTTAAAGATCTATATTTAAAATACTGTTCAACGATTGTTAACCATTACAATTCAAATTTTATCTTCCGTGTGGGATATGTCTAGTTATCCTCCTTCTCCTTACTTTTTGTCACAATAACTATTATCTCCTGAGCAGGGGTGGTCTCCTCTACAACTTCAACTACATGCATATGTGAACAGAAAATAACACGGCACGTTGGGCCGTTTTAACAGCGGGACGGACTCAAAAATGTATGTAGGTGAAAGAGAGGGTTGCTTGGAAATTGAATAGTAATGTAAGGCGTTGGTGATAAGATCTCAAGATGCGAAGAACACGTGTCTATTGTACGTAGACAGGAGTGTTCTGTACAGAGTGACATGGACGAAAATAAAGATATTCTTCTTCTTCTTCCTTCACATTCTTGTTCTTCCTGTTGACCCAATCTCACTCCTTTTCCTTTAGCAGCAGTCATCTCCAGAGCTTATCCCGGGTTACATCTCAATTTCCAGCCATGGACAAATTAGTGCTCTTATTACTACTCTTAGCTATAGTTAAAACACAGTCTAAATGCAGTGAACATAATGAAGTAACAGAATCATTGATGAAGTCAGATGTGGTGTTTAGTGGCACCATATTGGCATTGGACCTGCCAAAGCAGCTCCGAAAGCGCCGCCGGAGCCTGCTCGTCCGGCCCAAGATGATGTACCGGGGCGATCCCGGTTGGCAGGGTGAGCACTTGATCCTCGTAGACACCTCCGAGTGCCTGAGCAATAGCAGCCTCCGAGTTGGAGACACGCTGCTGTTTGCTGCTGATATTCTGCTCGGAGGTGCCAAGATTCTTCTTCTTCCGAGGAAGCGTCGTCGGTTGCTGTTCAAGCTGAAGGCGGTGCCGATGAAGGTGACGTTGAGGAACTTGAGGGCGGTGGGAAGGGTGAGGAAGCGGAGGAGGAAGATCAGTTATAGTAATGGTAAGTATATACATGTACAAAAATAAAATAGTGCTACATGCATAGTTATGAATTATGAAGGAGCAAATAAGGATGCCACAAGGAAAATCAACAAATTAATATTAAAAGGGAGGATATAATTAAGGATGTACTGTGAAATGCATTGACATATGCATCGAAGATTAATTATAAGAGTAGTATAACTCCAGATACAGGATATGCCTCGTTCTCCTCGGCAAAGAGTTAAGGCTGCATTCATAAATACTTTGAACTGTGCTCCACTTTGTACTGCCGTAATAGACTTTGTGTAAGTCTATAAATTTGCAATTATGTGATCAAAATTGACATTTACAACCCTTTTCACTTTTCCACCACCTGGCATTTCCATTCACTAATGGCTGAACAAAATTTCAAACTATGACGTCTTAAAAAACTGTAATTTTATGAATGCTTATGCCATAAAAAGTACGTTAAAATGCACACGTTGAATGCCGATTTTCAGGAAAATATATCTTTATTGTTTCCAACCGGGAAAATGTGTCTTCAAACATGTGCAAATGGAGGAGTAAGTATAATAAGTGCATTGGCCGGGTTTAATATTTTATGGATTTATATCGACTTCTACTTTAAAATGAAGCCGATATATATCCGGTCTTTGAATCATGTCATGCAATGGCGTTATTTCAATATATTGCCTTAGATGAACGATTTTAAACAATTAATGTAATTGTAACAGTACTAAAATAAAGTAACATTCATTTTTGCCCTCGTAAATGGCATTATTGACACCTTTTGATCTCCAATTTCCTCCATTTTTACAACTCCCTTCCGATTTTATGCTGTCGTCACTCTAGGTCCATTTGGCCATGAGTTTTCATTCCCCTCCAAACCACTCGATACTCTTTGCGCCATGCACACACAGCAGCAGCAGTGTGCGCTTCTTCTTCTTCCGAGTGGGAGCCTTCTGCACCTCCGAGGCTCCCATGAGGAAAGTCGGAGAAAGAGAGAAAGACTCCTTTCACTACAAACGGCCTTTGATGGCCTCGAAGGCCGCCGGAGAACACACCGGTGAAAGGCCGCAGCAACTTTACAAAGCTGTATAGTCATGATGTTGTTAAGTAACTTGTTTCTCGTTCCCGTTGGACAGCTCTGGCAGAGTGACCTAGTGCTGAGTGCGTGCGAGAAGTGGTTGCACAAATGGAGGCTTCTCTTCAGTTGCCGGTGAGCTGAGTAGGATTACGCGGTGAAGCTGCTGTAGTATTGTTGGTATACGGAAAGCCCCTACAAAAGTTATAACGGGTCGAATTGATTTTTGCGGAAGTATGTTTGGTGAAGTGTTTGTGGCTATATGATGTGAGATAATAGGAGAAGTAGAATTAGTGCTATTGTATATCAGGGAAAACTCATAACACCAGTGAAGTAATTTTTAATCAAACATATATTTAATACAGTTAAGGTAAGAATAGTTTTCATTTAATGATATGTTAAGAATGATCGAATATGAACACATTTTAGTCAAGAATATCAACGAAAATGCTTCAAAGCACATTAATATTTACATACCGACAGCAAAATTAACTAGAATGGTTCATTTTGCAGCCGCTAACATGCTAGTTTTTGCATTTTAAATGACAGGATTCTATTGAGTAATGACGGAGCGATTTTATGAAATATTTACTTCGCTAAAGTATCATTGAACAAAAACTTATATTAAACTGCAATTAATAGCTCTGTGTAAATGACAGACTGTTACTTTGCATGAATCTGATCAAAAAGTAATAATAATCCAGATACGTATCAGACAGTTCAAAATATTGTCGTGTAGACGTATTTTATGAAAACAGAACAATATGGACCTCAATTAAGTCCAGTTCGACAAAATGGCACCATTATCTCCAATTTCATAGTATTTCCGACTATTTCGCAATCTTGATTTCTCCAACAACCATAAATCAAATTTTCGCCCTTGCTACAGATTTGCGTAGAAGCACTTGTTAACAAATGTTGCCGTCCCAAGAGCGACAGTCTATCACTAAACTACTAGCTATTGTGCATATCTTGATGTCGACATTATTATCGGACCCTCCCACTGGGTTAGCTACTCGAAAAAGTTGTCAAGTCATTGCACTCGTATATTATCGCATTTTTCCTCAATATACATTTAGGCGCAGATTGGACATGAATAAGAGGTGATTTTATTGCTCATATTTTGCAAAAAATAACGTTAAAATTAAAAGAAAGGCCAAAACAAGGTATAACTCTAAACAAAGTATAGTGGAAGTACAATATGAATTCCTGTATGTCTAATAATCATAATGTCATTGTGGTTAACTGCCAGTCAATATAGTAAAATGACGAGTTCAATTGGAGTATTAGCATGCTAACAGTACTTCTTTGATCTTTTGAGTTTAATGTCAATATAAAACGTTAGCTCGTGGCCTTCACCGAAGCTGGCTTTAATGATTTCATTCCTTTGCGGCCCATTAACATAGCTAGTATAGTAGTATACTTATCTGTACTTTGTCTGTGCATATATATATATATATATATATATATATATATATATATATATATATATATATATATATATATATATATATATATATAAATGAAACATTCTTAATATGCCTAATACGATTATATCTAATATTGTCATGCATACTAAACCTAAAAAGTTCTTCACTCAACAAGACTCAAAAGAGTTTCATTCGTTCAGATCCAGTGATAGTCAGTAACATTACAATATTATAACGTGACAGTTCATAGTGATCAAAGTCGGTCTTCTCTGTTGTCGACCTTGCCTTCAACCCAAAATAACAATAATAAATAAGTCCTTCGAGGAATATATTTTTTCAGCGTTGGACCCTTTTAAAGAATGACAGGCCGCGGGAGTGTTTGAGAGAGAAAGGGAATAACAAAGTAGTTTGATATAAAAAGTATTTTTCGCGAAAAATTATCGCGTAAACAACCCGATTTGGCCTGTGGGAAATGTGCGACGGGCCCTTTAACAATAATTTGAAGATGACTGAATACGGAATATTCTTCAAGGATATTATTTCTTGGACTATATACAATGTTTAGAGTTAAACTTTTCACGCCACTAACTTTTCTTTAATGATTGCATGTTTTCTTTTTCCTTAAAGTCTTGTTTTGGAGTAAATAAAAACAGGGCAACCGAAGTGAGAAATAGGCTTAAGTATTAAATGAATAGCCTAAGTTTTGTTTTTCACTCTGTACATTTACAAAAAGCTTCTTCTCCACTTTCTCGTCAAATTCGCAGACTTGCCTTGCATAGGTGTATGAAGATACTTTTTTATTAAGAGTGGACCATTAATACGTAAAAAAACTTCATACCTTGACCTTCAGTGCAAATATTTCAATAATTCATTTTTAAATATACTTTAAAATTCGATTTCACATTCCATTTATGTCGAATACACGCAGCCATAGCTGTCCTCGATTATTACATTGGCTGCCTTCCAGTCATTCTAGGAAATCATGCTAGGACGACTTCAATAAAGGCCTCAAAGTGTGACTACGAAGTTATAGAAAAAAGCTTTGGCATAATATTGTTCATTCGTTATAGCTGTTTATTCTGTTTGGATGCACTGGATCTTTTAATGAGAAAACATATGATGACAAGAAACCAAAATGCAGTGCCCCTAATTTTATTGTACTATTTAGATATATGGACTTATGTGGTCTACGATTCGTCAACAGGTTACTGGCCTTAAATCCTCGATAATTTACCATATTAAATGTTTTTCTCTCACCCAACCTGTTGGTTACCTTTTTCTAATCAAAGACTAGAAATAAAAAAGAATAAAAAACGTTTTATGTTATTTTAATCTCTTATAAGCAAAAATATATTTCATTAAAATTATAAGAAAAAAATATAGCATCCAAAATTTAATATTTCTTTGTTTCCTTTCGCCCTTTTTCTTGGTTTCTTCGTTTTTCGGGGGATTCTTCTTTTTGTTTCGTTGCACTTGCCTCAAAGAAAAGGTAACCAACCTGTTTACATGCGGCGGAAATGAGAGGTTTCGAGAGTCAAAGAAGTTAAAATAGTGCTGTAATATATGTCAGTGTTTAAAAGGTTAATTATGTCGGCATTTAGGCTGTTAAAGAGTTATTTATCGTGTATGTCCATTTACGACGTAGTTATCGTCACCGTAAATCATAATCAAAGTGGTCACTTTTACCGTGAGCGAGCATCGTCTCCTATCCTTGGAAATGAACTTGAAAGAGTTGAGCTCGTCTTTAGGGTCTCCTTTTGACTGTTGGATGGCTTGCTCGATTCGGAGATGGTCCTCGGAGGTGAGAGGCTCTTGCTCGGAGAAGAGCAGATCGGAGGTCGGTTGAGCAAGGGATGGGGTTGATAATATGAAGAGGAGACAAAAGGGGACAATCTGAGGAATAAAATATATTTTAATGATGATCTAAGACGTATTTCTAATCCTGCAAAGATACAGTAGTTGACATACGTAGATCTTAAGTTCATTTTCTTCATATTTTGGGCATGTTGCAAACGCAATAGTTCTCTTTTGAGTTTTGGAAACATCCCAAAACAACAAAACCTAGAGTTGCAATTTCTCACATGCAATCGCAAATATTTTAAGGACATATTTGGAAGAAGCCTGCAAAACTTCTTCTTCTTCTTCGCCGGAAACCTGATTCTGATTGGCAAAAAGCCGAAACAAGTATTTTTCTTACCAAACCCGAAATCAGCGAGTAAAAAGTGACGCGACCTCTGATCTTCCAAACCCACAGAAGAATGTTATGCCACAGCAGTCCGACTTTAAATCACTCAATTCAACAGAGGCTTTTGTCACTCGGGTATGGCGATAAAAATGATTACCCGGGGCGAAATATGACTGCTTTGACTGTCTCCTTTAAGTGTCTCATATACCACCATGAAAGTGTGGAGTTCATAAAAGTGGACTCTGCCGAGATGTTCGTTATCGATAAGGCAAGATAGGACTTGAATATTCGTGAGGGAATCCTGGGTGAAATTGGCAAGATGCTCTTTCTATATCTCTATAATTGAAATTTGAACCAATTGTCGATTTTTCTTGGCACTGAATCTTCTATAGGAAGAAAAATGTCTTTATAAGTGCCTTTGTTCGTAGATTATCTCTTGATTACCAATACCTTCAAATGGGATAATTGTCTCTTTCTTTAAACGTTTAAGCCCTCGAGCAAGAAGAAGTGACGGACGGACAGCAATTAGAAATTGGCAACTGGACACTGCAGAATATAGATGCGGGTAATGAACCTCGTTTTAGATGCATAGAAAACGACTCATCGGATGGATGCTCAATATTAGGGTTGCCATTTATATATTCATTAAACCTCTCCTTTGTTGTCTCACATATTAAGTCTGAGTTGGAGCTAGATGCAACATCTCTAAGTTAATGTTTTTAAATATATCTAAAAAGCCAACATCTACAAGCTATCAGATAAGGCTAATGTTATATTTAATATTGTGTTTCAAGCTACTGCCGTCCCTTATAATGAGCTTTTTCAGTGAGCAATATTCATTTGCAATTGCCAGATGAACAAGCTCATTCCATTTTCGCAAACCAATCAAGTCTAGACAATTTCAATTTCACCCTTGTCATGAGCCGTCGTATCCATCAAGATGCAATATTGCTCAGAGTGCGAAAATGGGCTGGCAGTGAATGAGTAGTTGGTTAAGTGATGCTCGGTCAGAGGAGATAAAACACGGATGCATTCAATGCAAAAATATACTCATTAAACATCAATATATACAATGATGCTTTTCTAAAGTTATTATTCTCAAAGTTCCCCATGGATGGCCGATGAAATTAATGAGATTTTTTTATTAGATATACTACTAATGTCAAGTACGTATTAACAAAAAACAATGTCGTTTACTGGATGTTCTCAACGGGTGGTAGACATAATCTCAATGCAACTTGCAACACATTATTATAATCTCCATTTTACCCATAACTGCATCTAATAATCATAATATGTCACTCACGCTAATCGCTGCAATCTTCCCCATTTTGTGTCCTTGTTGAACACGGAATTCACATGTAATGATTATGTCACTGGAAGTTCAGCTTCTTCTCCTTCTTCTTCTTCGTAAGACCTGAACCCCTTCACTACCACCTGGGGACTGCAGAGAAGAAAAGAAGATGCGCTCAAAAAGGGAATATAATATATCAGCAAAGTGGTGTTGCTATGAAGGCAAAATGGGCGGACTGTTCTGGAATATATGAAGCGTTTTCGGGAGAAATTCATGCATGGTTGTGACGTAGTTAAGGACTTTTAAAAATGAGTGCAACTACAAATTGCATGTAATAAAGATTGTCATATAAGAACACGATTTCGAGGCGACACCCCAAAAACGACAATTGTCAAGCTCAACCGGGTGGAAAAAGTACATTTCAATCAGGGATGTCATTTTGGCACCAACTATGTTTACAAAGCCTCAAATTGAAATGTAAAATGTCATCCCTGATAAAGAAATCGTGACTTGAGATGAGCTCATGAATAAAGAGTCATAGATCATGCAAATTAAAATAACCCGGACGACAACAAGATGTAAAAGAATACGCGCGGGTGACGGTTCCAGACATAGTTCCAGGGTTGCCAGTTTGTAATGCTTGACAGTGACTTCAATTGTTTATAATTCAGTTAGTTACGGCCAATAACTGTCATCCCTGGTCTCGCTAAAAAGGAATTTTCCATTCTGATTATTTTCCCCCTCGTCATTCGATCTCATTGAAGAGACGATTCTTTCCATTATTTATTTTTGAATAGGCCTTTTTATGGCTCTGATTAGGAAGAAATCTTGTCATACTTGAACGTCGGGTATGTGCAACAAAGACCATTTATTGCTATGGATACCCTCTTTAAGTCCATGTATGAAACGAGAATGATTAAGCACACACGTTACGTGATTGAAAAGAGTGTGAAATGGCAACAAAAACTTTTGAAAGTTTGGGATATTTGTTGTTTGGTATTGTTGCAATAATGGATGGAGAAAATATGCGCAATATTATTTGCTTAAAGTGCTTATAAAATAAGGCGTATTATAAATATTGAAATGTGATTAAAAGGTCTGATAGAATAAAATTAACCAAAATTGAACACGTGCTTTGGAGAGGAGTTCAACATTTGACTTGATTGGACGCTATAAAATGAAATTTTCATGATACCATTTAAACGATAAAAATCCATTTTCGGCAGTAAGTTTAAGACATGAAATGTCAAGAATTCTCTTTAATACATTTCTTACCCAGAATATGTTCTTTTGATTATGCGCACATGACATCTTCCTAAGCCCATTAGGCTTGTTTTCATGTCAAAGGAGGTAAAAAGGGGTAAACAAGACACAATAGCCTTGTTGTACAAATAGAAGACCACCTACAATGAAGAAATAGAATTGAGACTTTTTATTAAGTCTTGCAAAAACGAGACCTTATAAAGGGGACAACGAATGTTTGTCTGGAAAGATGTCGTAAATATTCTGGATGCGAATATACACTTTAGTGTTCCATTTATGATGCAAAACATGGCAGTATACAGATAATATTTTTTCTTAAATTGACTGTATCAAAAACAATCCTTCACTGAAAACGCCAAAATCTATTCTAAAAAGGCAATGAATGATTTTATGACGTCTTCACGAACAACAAATGAATTTGATCTCAGCCATCTAAAGACGTTATTCATAAAAACAGTCTGGAGCGGGGCGATCATAAAACTTACACCTTGTTATTACGAACCAAAGTCTGTGTGCACATTGTGCGTAAATTGAGCTAATTGCACGTTTATGTAATACCCATAAGATGCTGTTTCTAGTACCTGCATGTGATTTATTGCTTGAATAATATCACAAGATATATTTGACCGCCCAAAACTGTGTGCAATCAATCCTTGAAGACTGACTTTTTGGCAATGAGTTTTTAAATTGAGCGTCTAAATCCATGAATAAAGTGCTTGTTTTAAATGTTAACAACGGAGCCGGATCTTAAAGCTCATTTTCACTTGGATGAGACATCAATGACGTCAAAACAAAGCAAATCACGTGAGATGGGTTTCGCTGGAAGAGAAACATGCATAAGGAGCTCAGCAGGTTGCGGAAAAAGTGGAAGGAGAAAAGTTTTGGCTAAATAGTATAGTCTCGCGTTTTGGCAATGTCACGGTTTGGACAATATTTGACATAACTCACTGCAGAATCCTTGTACTACCGTTTACTCTTTTGGTCATAAGTACTGTTTAACGTCCCCAAATATTCTTAATAAAATGCAATGAATGCCTCTCTGAAGATATTTATCACCTTGCATGCTCATTTACCGACATAAAGCGCAATTTCCCCTCGAATTTTAATCTCTCCTTCAGCTCGCCCACGTCTTAAATAGACAGAAAAAATTCTGTAAAAGGATACCCGCTGCATTTTTGGCAACAAAAGGTCTACACCGCTAAAAGCTTCTCTATAGATTTTCTTGCGAATTAAAACAATTTTTCACTTAGCACAGCTAGCTACAGAGAGATAGACAAGCAGACTTTTGAGAGAGGAGATGAGGGGTCATAAATTGACTTGAAATCAGGGATGCCATCCTGTTTAAAATTAACAGGGATTTGAGGTAGCCCTGTTAATATCTACAGTATTATCAGAATAGTTAATTTGAAGTGGCCTAACTGCTTCATTAAATTCATGTAGACTAATATATTCTCAGAGAACTTCATGACCAGAGATTCACTCCCGTACCAACGTCATAATTCAGGATTTGTCTGTCACACTAGAGGATTCCTTTTGTTTGCTAAACTCTTAGCATGATCAAAAGACTCCTTTGCCCCCGGGGACAAGATGGATTCTTTAAATCATTGCTTACAAATGCATTGGAAGATGAGATTCATTTATCGCCAATGCAACAGAGCATGAAGGAATTATCAAGGGGATAGAGTGGTTATATACTGCAACCCACAAGTGATATTATGACTTTGAATATAGCTCTTTAGAGTGTTGTTAACTGTACGTAGAGTGGTTGAATATCTCTGACATTATAACCTCATTATTGACCGATCCCTAAACTTGACCTCAATGATCTTCTCCTGGAACTCATCGTAATTTGGCACCTGCAAAATCCCAGCCAAAAAAATCGCCTTAAATGTTGCTTATTAATCCGTGTTTCAGTCAGGCTTGCGTTTCGCTCTGCGGAGGACTGATAAATGGCTGAATTTGGCAGAATTGATAGGTGTTATTTTGCTGAAATGGAAAATTTAAGCTAATG
>LR137786.1:6820-16963 GCA_900659605.1 Tisbe holothuriae | reverse complement strand
CCAGAGCTTTAGTTCCCCTCCCTTTTTCGCTTATTTTTTCGCTTATTTTCCTCTCAGGCAGAGCCACTGGCTGCGCCTATACAAAGACAGTTATAATACATCTAGACCTGAGTCCGATTATTAAAAAGTGGAAACAAGATACTTAGCGACTAAGGAACTCCTTTAGCCGAAATGCTGCCTCCTGATTGGCTGAAATGAATATTAAGCAACTCCTTTGCGTAAAGGAGTTGCTTTGGGCTTTTTAATAATCGGACTCTGAACGACAACAGGTGACTTGACGTTTTGTGGAATGGCTCTTTTTGGACAGGGTTGCCAGAGTAATTGTAACAAGTAATCTGAAGCTCAAAATTTATACATTTCTCTCTTCACCCAGACTGTAAAATTTAATTTGGCATTTTATTTACCCAAACAACAGCCCATTCTTGCTTACTTACTTAATTTAACCCCAATTTTGGGCAGTAGTCCCATTTTTGTTTTCTAAGTTTGAGTCATTTTATAGTAACGATCAACCCTACTTTTCTCTGATGCCGAGTGACGAAAAACTGAGTTTTGAGAACCACGCACACACAGGCAACGTGGGCGTGGGTGGGTGCAAACGAAAAAAGATAATTGAGTTTTACAAGCCTATTAGGAGATTATTTAATTTAAAAATCATTAATGAGTTGTAAATAGCCATATGCATCAGCCATTTAAAGAGATTTTAGTCTTAGTGCATCTAAACAGCCACAATTGTATTGTTATGTATTTTCTCTCCAGCTGTCTGGGCCAAATAAATTGTCCTTTGCCCTTATTCCATTAATATTCAGCAGCAGTACAAAGCTTCAGCCTGCTCTAGGCTAGGCAGGCAGGACGGTACGGGTCACGTTCAGGTCTAGATGTACTATAACTGTCTTTGCGCCTATAGTACTTTAGATTACTAAAATTCACTCTAGCTGCGCCCTGTGAACAAACCTGTGTTCTCATATAATCTGGAGCTGTACCCATTCGTTCCCGCTTCAAAATTCAAATTCTTCTTGGCCAATAAGAGCTCAGTCTCTGTCCGGCCACAGTTTGTTATGATTTTGGACAGCCAATCAGAGCACAGTCTCTGTCAGGGCTGCCAGGTGGCCTAATTTTAGGCCCCAAAGCAGAAATTTGGCCTAATTGAGACCCTCGGGCCTAGGGGCCTATTTATGAGTTCGAGGGGCCTAATGAGGCCTAATTTGGGGTTAAAGCTGGAAAAGGGCATTTTGGTGGTGTTTTTGCCTGTGGCAGTTAAAAGAAAATGGCACAGAAAGATGTTTTGAACAAAAAGTATAATTTTGTCATTAAGATGGAAAATCTTCCCATTTTTTTTCTGTTCAAAACACTTCAATTTTGGTTTCAAAATGTGGAAAAAGTTTTTTTCATTTTTTTGATTAATCTAAAACACTCAGAAATGCCATAAAAACCTTTAAAAAATTAAGAAATGGGGCCTAATTGAGGCCTAATTTAGAATTTTTAAGGCCTAATTTTGACTCAGTTGGCCTAATTTGAACATGCAAGGGGCCTAATCTGGCTCAAAACACCTGGCAGCCCTGGTCTCTGTCCGGCCAAGAGTTTGAATTTCGAGCGCAGGAACGAATGGGTACAGCCTATGAGTACTACTATTAAGCTTATATATGTCCAGCTCATTGGGTACAGCTCTATATAATGCTAATTTCGAGGTACTTTTCCACGGCTGAAATGGTGTTTTGGTTTCTTTAACCGTGTATTTGCTGTCAGGAAGTAGCGGGCACATCCCGCTCTCTCTTCGTCAACTTTGTTGCCTTCTTGACGAACCGAAGCAGCATGACTAAGGCGTGCGCGGTGATTCCAGGGATCCTGGAGGCTGCAGCCACAGAGGCGGGTTTGGCCAGGCTCAGCTTTTCCTTCTCCTCATCGGACAGACCAGACACGGAGGTAAAGTCAATGCCCTAAAATGGAATGTTGAAGTACAAGATGCATTAAGAGTGGTGTTCTAGTCACCTCTGGTATCTGCAGCTCTTCCTCCCTCTTGACCTCTTCCATCTCGTGCCGCTGCGCCTCCACGTGGTCAGAGTAAACGGCCTCGACGCGGAGTCGCTCCGCCAGGCCAGATGTGAGCAAGACGTCTCCATAGCGAACGGGATCGCACGCTGCTAGCTTTTCTACAGTCGCGCCGGTGTTTAAGATGGAGAGGACGTTAAAAGCACTGGAAAAAAATACAAAGTGACATGTGGTTGAGTTGTATTCAAAGTCGTTTTTTACCTTCTTTGAATATTGGTCTTCGGCTTGGCGTAGTTCAGTTCCTCGGCCCAAGTGAACGAGCCCCTTTCATCCGTCTTCAGCGTGTTTACGTAGTGGAGAAACTCTTTACGGAGCTTTTGAAACAGTTCCGCTCTTTCATCGCCAACACAGCCCGCGGTGATGCCTTTTTCGGTTAACCTCAAGTCTGCATTATCGGGCCGGAGATGGAGCCTGAAAATAACATTGTTAGTAATTGAACTTTTCATTGGGTAAAAATTTTGCCAACCTAAATTCTGCTCTTGTTGTGAACATTCTGTACGGCTCATTTGTTCCAAGAGTGGTCAGGTCATCGATGAGTACACCAATATAGGCCTCTGTTCTGTCCAGGAACAGCGGAGGCATCGAGAGAGCAGAGTTGGCCGCGTTAGCACCGGCGACCAGACCCTGAGCGGCGGCCTCCTCGTACCTGCAGGAGGTAGCAAAGAATAGAATGAATATAAATATTTGAACACATTACGAGTCATTACCCCGTAGTTCCATTGATCTGTCCTGCAAGGTAAAGTCCAGCAACTCTCTTCGTCTCTAGTGTACGTTTGAGCTCCCTGGGATCGACAAAGTCGTACTCGACACCGTAACCTGGCTTGGCAATCTTGGCGTTCTCAAGACCTGGAATATAATCATTTATATTGTATCTCACAGCGCAGCAATGTTAATCATTATACCTTTTACACAGCGCACCATTTCCGTTTGCAGTTCAGCCGGCAGAGTACAGCTGAGCCCCTGTGGGTAGACAAGGTCGGATTCAAGTCCCTCAGGTTCGAGCCAGATCTGATGAGGCCTGCCACCAAAACGGATAACCTGGAATTATTTATAAACTTTATTCCCAACATCATTGGTCACATATTTTTTTACCTTTGATTCAATTGACGGACAATATCTGGGCCCAGTGACCTCCTCCGTGACATGCCTGTTGAGATGCATGTTGTCGAGGACGACCTTGTTGAGCGCCTCGTTGCTGTAGGTCATGTGGCAGTGGAGCTGGTCCTCGGGCCGGATCCAGACGTGGGAGTTCATGAACGAGAACGGTTGGGGAGGGTTATCACCGTACTAATAATAAGACACTGAATAAAATGAAGTACAAATATAGGAAATGTCAACCCACTTGCACTTCCAGCCCGTCGTAGTTTATGGAATCCTTGTAGATCCTTGGTGGCGTGCCAGTCTTGAGCCGACCGAGACGGAACTTGAGGCGTTCGAGCGTCAGCGCCAGTCCGATGGCAGGCGCGTCGCCCATGCGGCCAGCCGGGGTCACCTCAAGGCCAATGTTGATCTGACCTCGCAAAAATGTTCCTGGGAGATTTACAATAGATCCAAATTCAGAGTTAGATCTCCGCAACATGTTCTCACCAGTAGTTAAGACCACCTTTGGAGCTTGGAGCAGGCTTCCATTCTTCAGTCGCACACCCCGACATGCAATTGTCCCGCCGTCGGAAGCCGCGTGCTCGACATCCCCACTTAGCTCAAGATCCTCCACGCTGCCCTCGACAACATCCAACTTGTCCATGCTGAAGAGCATCCCCTGAAAGTGGAACAATCAGAATGGTCTCCTTTAAATATATTTGGTCATCATCTACCTGCAAATGTTTCTTGTACAGATCGCGATCGATCTGCGCCCTCGGCCCCTGCACCGCCGGCCCCTTTCTCTTGTTGAGCACCCTGTACTGCACTCCCGACTGATCACACGCCCGCGCGCACAACCCGTCCAGGGCATCCACCTCCTTCATGAGATGCCCCTTGCCGATGCCGCCGAACGAAGGGTTGCACGACATCTCGCCCACCTGCGCCCGCTTATACGTCACCAGGCACGTCCGTGCGCCCGTGCGGCATGCTGCAGCCGCGGCCTCTGCCCCGGCGTGCCCGCCGCCCACCACGACGACGTCATACGTGGCGTGGCCTCTTGCCAGCGGGCGTACCCACCTGGTGTAACACTGTCTAGCACTCCACATCCTGTCTTTATCCTACTTTTACTTTCTTCTCTCTCTTCTACTTCTGTCCCTTCTTGATCTCCTCGTACTTCTCGTCGAGCGTCATTCCCTCCCTCCGCATGTGCTCAAACTCCTCCTGGGCCCTCTTCCGATTCACGATGGAGGCGCGCACGTTCTCGTGGGTGCGGGCGATCCTCTCGGCGCGGGTGCATCTGAAGGAGCAAAGATTAGTAGGGTGCAAGGGGCTAAAGTATATTTTAGGTCGAGGCTTGCATCGTATCTAACCGTCTAACCATCTCACCGTCTAACCGTCTAACCGCAACTCAGCCTGCCTGGCGCGCCTGGCTAAATCGCGGTTCGATCCGCGGTTCGAACCGCGGTTAGACGGTTAGATGCGATGTAAGCCTCGACCTTTTATCTTTTTGGCTCACTTCTTCATCTGGACGTCGAGGTCGTCGCACGAGTGGAAGAAGAACTGCTTCACTTTGCTGTTCTGGGCGTAGCACTCGAACAGCTTGGCGATGATTACATTGCACTCGGCAGAGTGAAGGTGAGCGTCCAGGGGCCCGTGCATCGTCGATGATCAACCTAGTCCTGTTCAAAGGGGGTTCTCCGGGTCATGCTTTTCATGCACTTGAGAGCGTTCACTCGTAGAAGGAAGATATAAAAATTTATATCTTCCTTCTACGGTTCACTTTCCTCATCCAGGCGGGACTGCATTTTGAGAAGAAAAAAAATAAACCTCTCCCCGTCTCCCGACCCAACAGATGAGGGAGGAAGGAAAAAGAGAGAGAACCTCCAAGAATACCTAAAACGGCAGTAAATTGGACACGGAAAAGAAGCATGACATATGAGCTTCTCCATTTCAGGAGCTTTTTAAATACACCCCAGTTAAAATTTATAACAAAGGAGTCTTTTTTGCCACCATCGTAAGCCATATAACTAACCCTCTTTGGAAGTACTCGTATCCCTCGTCCCTGATTTCTTCTGTGTTTTGTCAGCTGCTGCCAGCTCCGTTGGTGCTTCGTCCATCAAGATGTCTTCTCCACTGACGGCCGTGTCCGCCGTGCGCATCCTGGCCAAGCCGAGGGCGGCGACAGCCGCGGCAAGGGTCGCACACGCCGCGCTCAGGCCCGCCACCGTGCCCTCCACCTCGCCCGCCGCCGCCGCCGCTCTCAGCCCCTGGAGCTCCTCGTTCCGCCGTTGGGGCGGCACCGACGCGGCGGCGTCCAAGCTGCGCACCCAGGAGGAGACGCAGAAGTGGGTGGAAGAGCAGACTGCTAAGGGGGTGAGTGACTGAGTGAGGCAGAGTGAGACCCAACCTCTGGACTAAATACAGCTGCAATAGAATGCCAATGCCATAGTGCTTTTTGACATCCTTCTATGAGCACTGTCCAACCCCAAATTAGCTACATATACAATCAATCAAAAGTCATCAGGCATCATGATCTATTAAATATTGCATATAGAAGACCCATTGCATTCCACGCAAAGACAAATACCTATAACATTAACCAGTTGAGCCCTATGAGGGGGATTAATACTTCCTCTGGAAGTAGTAGTACATCTCATTGGTTGAGCCCTTAGATAAAGCCATACTAGTTTATGAGGTGAACCTTCATTGGGATTTTGACGACAATCTCTTTTTCTAGGAATGGCGCAGCTACGGCTTCAACCCCTTCGACCGCGAGAACGACGCCTTTGAGTACCAGGGTTTCGTGGCCATCATTGCCGCCACAGCAGTCATTGTGACCTTGTGGTTGTGGTATCTCCCAGATCCCAAGTGAGTGCACATACGTAAATTTCTATTTGTCTACAGCCAAATATTCAAATATTAAGCTCATGGGACATGCTTGGGTTAAAGAAAATTACTTTAACTTCCACAACGTTACGATCATTTACTAACCTTTATCTTTGAATGGTAGAGATTCCATTGGTCACCACTCTGGCAGTGGCTCTGTGCTTTATACTGTACAGTGTATGCCAAGAATCTGTACCTATTACTTCATGCAGTGATAGTGCAAGACAGGGAAATGAAGCAATTTTAGGATTTCTCGCCCTATTGAATATGAAGTAAACTTCTAGAAGGCTAGACTCGATTAACTGGGCTCTCCTTCTTTCCAGGGAGAAGAGCTGGATCCACCGTGAGGCGTATCTTTTGCTCCGTGAGCGCGAGGCGAAGGGACTCGAGCCCGTCGATATGAACATGGTCGACCCGGCCAAGATCCAACTCCCTACAGAGGAGGAGCTCGGAAACACAGAGATCATTGTATAATTAAACCAATGTTATTACATGCTGTCATTTAGAGGAGGAGACTACAGTATCTCTTCCGGGGACTTTTAATATACTGTATAAATGTTGAAAAAGGCCAATAGTTTTCATATTTTATTAAGATGATAACATTTACTGACATAATGAATTGTTTTGACACGTGACTCGACATTTTGCTAATACTTCTAATGGAGTACCGATACGCTATATATGGGGGTAGAAAACCAAGCAGATTAAATTTGGGGATTGACGGGGTTCACTGCAGTTTTAGGGCTATTAATAGAATTTGAACCTTGAGAATGTTCCTTGGATCATTTTTGTCCATTTTCGGGGGCAATGGTACACTGCAGACTTCATGCAACTTCAAACTTTTCCCTATCAGCTATCTTCACTCGAGAAGGATTACGTGACTTCACTGCTTGAAATGCATTTCATAACTAATTTTGTAGGCTCAACACTCCCCTTGTTCTTCACTGCATTGATTGTTCAGACTGTTGCTCTGCATTCTTTGCTGCTGCTGCTGCTGTTTCTGCAACTGCTCAGTCCGATCGGCCTCCTCCAACGTGGACACAATTGAGTCGACATCCTCAGCCGTCACATTGTCCAGGAATGCCGTGCTCTGCGACACCGCCTCTCCTCCGCCCGTCAGCTGGAGGTTGTTATCCTGGTCAAAGAGGTGCTGAGTGATTTGGTTCTCCTGGTCTTGCTGGAATTGGGCTTTGGAGGCCGCCGTCAGCTGCTGCTGGATGGTCTGTATGTGGGGTTGACGCTGTTGCAGGTGGCGCTGCTGTGCCAGGCTCAGGCCAGATGTGGACGGCTGCTGCTGGAGAGCAGCGGACGACGTTGGATTTTCTGATGTGCCTGGAAGAGTTACAACTGCATTGTATATTGACGGTTTTTATTTATTAGTACCTCGCTCCTTTTCCTCATTCTGTGCCGCCTCCTTGCTGCTCGCGACATTGCCATTGTTGTCGTTGACTTGCTCTTGCCCCGCCGTCCCACCACCTCGGAAGGTGCTCAGCTGCTGGTACACTTGGCGCATGCGCTCCTGGTTGATCTTTGCGACGTGCGCGTGGTCCACCATAGGCACTGGATAGTCCTTGCCAACCAGGCATTTGGCTGCACGTTGAACCTGTTCGGGAGCGGTCCACGGTTCGTGAATGTAGCGCGTGGGGAAGTTCTTGAGCACGGGCAAGTAGCGTCTGAAAAGGCTTAGAACCTAAGAAATATGTTTGAAACTTCTAGTGAATGGAAAATGTACCTTATGTAGTCTCCGCCTGGGTCCGCTTTCCGTCCAAATTTCACCGGGCAATAGAGATGGAAGAACTGCTGGAAGAAGGAAGAGCAGCTGAGCCACATCCAGGTTCCTGCGTTCACAGACCAGTCGGCGTCGAGAAGCAGCTCTTCAAACACCTGAACAGCAAAACAACTAGTGAAAAGAAATCCTTTTATCCTTAAAATTTCTACCTTCATGCCCTCCTCCCAGGATATCCAGAGATCACCCCTTGTGAGGAAACACGCTACGGCATGTCTGGCCAGGTGATGGATCCAACCCTCCTCCCTCAGCTGGGTCATGATGGCGTCGATCCAGGGGAAGCCAGTCCTGCCGTTGGCCCACTTGGCCAACGCTTCGGCGTTCTTATCCCAGGGGATTTGCACACAAATGGGGTTGCCGTACATGCGATCAAAGTTGGGGTTCTTTGTGGCGGCCGTATAGAAGAAATCGCGCCAGAGGAGCTGTCCGAAGAGTGATAGCGGAGGATCGTCCTTCTTAATCTGAAAAGAACTAGCTAGCATTATCAACTTATATGAGGAGCTTTTGTAGCTAACCTTTCTGTAGAGATCCCCCAATGCGTGATAAAACAACCTGGTTGATAGACATCCAAATCGGAGGTAGGGGCTGAGTCCGGTTTGAGATGCGAGTAGACTTTCCGGGGTCATTTTGGGTCTTCCGAAGGAGGCGACAAACGCTTTCCGCTCCAAGTGGCGCTCTAGCCGGCGGAGAGCCTCGGTTTCACCACCAGGCCAAAGGCGAAGGTCACGGGTCTCGAATCCGAGCTCGTGCAGAGTTGGAACTGTAACATATCAATTAATTGAAAAGAATATTCTTAACGAATTCGTAGTCATATTACCTCCGAATCTGTCGTCATGGTCTTCTGCCACTGGGGTGTTTGCTGAGTGGAGCATTCTACTGCTCAAGGCGGGCACTGGTGCCGATGGCGCCTTGATACTCGACACCAAGCGGATAAACTGGCGATACGTGAGTGGAGGCTTGCCATTGTTCAACTCGATTAATCTGCGAATAGCACAGCAATACAGATTGTGCATTTGCATCAATTTTCCTTTCCACTCACTTTTCCAGATCGTATAGTGTGTGCGAAGCTTCCCTCACCACATTGACGTTGAGTTCCTTGCACATGGCGACAATATTCCTGTCGCGGACCTGTCCAAACGGCTCGGGGTCTTCTTCAAAGGTGAAGTAGTTTGTGCCCCACTCCCGGAAGAGCTGCGGAAGGACGTCGGCGGGCTGGCCACGGACGACAAACAGGCGGGAGTTGAGCTTGCGAAGGCTTTGGTCGAGGTCCTCCAGACATTGAAGGAGAAATCTGGAAAGAAGTTGATGACATGCTCTTAGCGACCAAGAGTTCCTGTACCTACCTCCACTTGTTGATTCCCTGATTGGACGCGCCCGCAAACCACGGGTCTAGAATGAAAATACACCGCCACGTATCCGCTCGTTTGATGGCGCGTAGTAACGCCGGGTTATCGGAGAGGCGGAGTCCTTTTCTGAACCAGTGCACCGAGTGCTTCACTCTGGAATGTAAAACACAGCTTTCAATATAGTTCTGCATCCATCCACTTCCTTGTATACCTGTGTGACCTCTGCACTCCGCCCTGTCCCTGCCCCTGCCCTCCAGCCTTGAGCCCCTTGAGATGATGATGATGGTGATGATGGGCTTTGGAGGACGACGCCCCAAGGCGGCCGGACGAGGACGGCGGCGGCAGTTCGGAGGGCGGCGGAGGGGGAAGAGACGGAAACGAGGAGAACTGAGACATGTTGGATCAGAGGGGAGGGCAATGTTTCAGAGGGGCGTTTTAAAAGCTATCCTTGACGAGGATTCACTCAATGATACATGACCATCTTGGCCGACACAAGCGTCCAACAGTAGATATGGTACCCTTGTACAGACTTGGTATCGTCTCTTTCCACAAGTTTCACTGGATCACTTTTCTCTCTTAAAGTTAAAGTCAAGAAGTCTGTTTCTCGGCATGAAGAAGACGTCCTTACGTAACTCCACTCTAGTGTACGTTTTGAAGGGAGATTCGTCGGTGCAAGGCCACAAGATGAGGCGGCCTTTTGGCGTTTCTTTACTTATGAAAGAAAGTTCTTTAGCTTTGGACAGCAGCTGGCTTTCTACAAGTTTTTATTTTTTTCTTCCAGAAACCAAAATAATACGACTAGAGTGGCCGAAGAGTCGAGTCGGGAGTAATCGCGACTGAAGACGACACTTGATCAGACCAGCCTCTAGTGATCACGTTGAGTCGCAATGTGACGTCGCGACTGAGCGTAAAATAGCAAGGACGGATATGTATATGCATATATGAGGAGGAGGAGGAAGTAGGCAGCGCAAGGAGAGGCCAGTAAAGGCTGAAAAGGAG
>LR137784.1:4756-21394 GCA_900659605.1 Tisbe holothuriae | reverse complement strand
AAATATTAGCTTTAATCCACTTTTTGGCTTCAATTCTACTTTTTCTTCTTCTTTGTCGTGACGGCCGCCTCCTCCTCTCCCTTCCGCTTCTGGCTCTTTGCGTTTGAATTTCCCGCGCTCGCCGTCTTCTCCGTCTTGTTCTCCTTTCCCTTGCTCTTCTTCCGCTCCGCCTTCTCCTTCTCCTCGATCTCGTGGTTCTCGCGCTCGATGAGCGTGATGAGGGTGTTGCAGCGGCGTTGGAGCTCCATCGCGGTACGGGATTTGATGAACCAGTCGAATCTGTAATGAGGAATTAGCATAATTACTAATTAGCTACAGAAAAGTAATACATTTATTTCTCATTATTCTCCATTTTTTCGACGCCAGTAATCAAATTGACAAAAAACTATTGTGGGCTAGAAAACAGTGTCAACTGATTCTTATCACCTCTTAAATACATGGACAAAAGTAAGAAATATTGTGCTTCATAATCAGATTAACTTCCAGTTCTGCCATAAATCAACTTTAATATCTCACCTGAACTGCGGCGCATTCCTCACGGCCGCCCTGAGCTCATCATACACGTTCTCCTTGTCAAACCCGAGCTTGTGCAGCATGCACACCAGGAACCGATCCTCCTCCTCAGTGTAGTTCTTGCCCTTGTTCGTCCCGTACGCAATACGGAGCTGGTGGAACGGAGCGCGATAACGGGCAATCTTGGCATCAAGGGCCTTCCGGATCAGCGCCCGACGCTGGATCTTGGTCTCGCCCTTCTCAATCTGGGCCATGATGCGGTCAATGTCCTGAAGCTCCTGGCACCGGTCCCAGAACACCTTGCTGTACTCGACCACCTCGTCGGCAGTCTTGCCCTCGACCTCCTTGGAGATGGCGTCAATCTCATCGCGGCCGTACTTCTCATGCAGCCGGATGAACTGGTTAAAGTCACGCTTGGACCAGTTTGTGAATCCCTGTGTGAGCAGCTCTTCCTTCTCCTCCTGCTCGTCCTCTGTCAGCTCCTCGGCCTCGTCAATCTTACGCTGCTCCTCCTTCTGAATCTTCTTGGCCTCAGTCCCGAGGTCGGCGTTCAGAGGCACCTTGTAGTTGACCACCTTGCGGTAGTGGTAAATCTCCTGGTCGAGCAGCTCAAACAGTCTCGGCGGGAAGAACTGAAAGTCCTGTACGATGGGCTGCTTGGGCGGGCGTGGGGCTTTGTGCGCCTTGGGCTCAGCCGCGCCAACACGCAGCGCCTCTCTGAAGTACGCGTCCACGGCGTAGTTGGCCTTCCGCTCACGCTTTGGCGGCGCGATCCAGTTCAGACCGATCTCGTCACGCTGCTTCTCCCTAAAGTCCTCACCCTCGAATCTGTACACGGAATCCTCTGGCTTTGTATCGAGCGTGAACTGCCGCAGCGAGCTCTCCCCGAGCTTCTCCAGCTTCTTGTTCTCCTCGGCCGTCTTCTCCTCGCTGATGCAGAGCAGGTTGTCAATGTCCTTCTCAGTGATCTCGGAATCCTTTGCGGCAAACACCTGCTGAGCGCCGTGTCGGATCATGTTCAGCATCTCGTCCTTGCCGAGGTTCTGCTTCTGGTCCGCCAGCCTGCCCTGTTGGATGACCATGCGGTCAAGGCGGAGCTTGACAGCGGCACGCTCCACAATCTTCTCGTCGACGGTGTTCTCCGTGACCATGCGGAACACTCGCACCTGCTTCTTCTGTCCGATACGATGAGCGCGGTCCATGGCCTGCAGATCGGCCTGGGGGTTCCAGTCAGAGTCGTACAGCACGACAATGTCAGCCGTGTACAAGTTGATACCGAGGCCGCCAGCGCGCGTGGACAGCATGAAGATGAACTTTTCACTGTTGGGCTCGTTGTACTCCTGAATCTGCCTGTCCCTGTCCTCGTGCGCGGTCTGTCCGTCAATACGGCAGTACTGGTAGTTCCTGAACCAGCAGTAGTCCTCAAGGATGTCCAGGACACGCGTCATCTGCGTAAAGATGAGCACACGAGACCCATTCTGCTGCAGCTTTGGCAGGAGCTTGTCCAGCACGGACAGCTTGCCAGAGTTGTTGATGATGTGCTCGTCAGTGGTGTACGGCGGCCCAGGCTCAGCGCCGTCAAACAGATACGGGTGGTTGGTGCACTTCCTCAGCTGCATGAGGATGTTCTGCAGCCGCATCTTCTCCACCTTGCCAGCGCCGTTGACAATGTCGATGTCCTTCATGAGGATGCGCGTGTACCACTCCCGCTGCATCTTGCTCAGCCCCACGTAGATGTTGACCTCCTTCTTGGGCAGGAGGCTCTTTTCCACGTCGGATTTGAGGCGTCGGAGCAGGAAGGGTTTGAGCACGGCGTGCAGGCGCTTGACGAGGGTGTCGTCGCCGAGGCAGTTGTTGGTGTTGAACCATTCGTCAAAGTCCTCGGATGAGCCGAACATCTCGGGGAGGAGGAAGTTGAGCAGGGCCCACAGCTCGTGGAGGTTGTTCTGGAGCGGGGTGCCGGTGAGCAAGAGCCTGAAATTCGACAATTTAGTCAAGAAACTCGATCTAGCAATAATACGAAATACAACTACTGTTCATACCTGTTGGCTCCGACATTATAGGACATTTATTTAAGTGAAAGACTATATCTGTAATTGAGTAAGGGGCTGACCACACCTAATAGAGGAAAACCAATAGACATTGGTCGCTCATCGATTTTTTTGTAAAGCTCAGCTTCAGCCAAGTAGTGAAAACTCAGAGCTGAGGACCAATGAGCCACCAATGTACATTGGCAATCTATTGGTCGCTCATCGCTCATTCTATTAGGTGTGGTCAGCCCCTTAACCAGCTTCCAATTGCATAACAAAAATACACAGAGCAAGTAGTAGTTTCCACTCTTTTTATGATATCCTCCTGCCGGAATTATTACTATCGTATTCTGGTTTAGTGCACAAAAACGAAACTGGGCCATGGAAAGGAAATAAAGAGAAGCAAAAGTCCGGGTAATAAATTCTTTCCGTTTTTGCACAACTCAAACAGAGGACGGCGCGACAGTTGTGCAAAAGGAAGGCGGCTTCGATTCTCTCGAGGTCATAATATAACATTTCCCGACTCAAACTTCTAATCCCCAGTTCATCAGGCAAACATTTGCTTATCTGTGCAAAAGTGAAATCAGTGTTGGAGCATCTCTGACATGTACGAATACATTCGAGGAGGAAAGTGCATTCATGGCATGTGGCCGGCAGGACGGCTTGTTATATTTGCAATGAGGCGGAATAGATACAAGGCTGCTAATACACAGAAGAGATTGATCTATGTTTGTGATATAATACTCCTTGTTATTGCAGCCCTTAGGTACAGAAACTCCATGCAAAAAAGAAGCATTTGCTCGCCCGTCCGTCAAAAAACGAGTCCTTGTGCGGCGGCTGTGGTCTGGATAGCTTCACATTTTATTGCATAGATGTGATTCAGGCCGTTGACGGAGTCTTATACTTCAATGGATAGGAAGAGAAGCTCTCCTTGCACGTCTATGCCGCCGTCTCAACTCCAAAATTGAACTTTGCCACGCCACTTTTGCAAAAACACCCTCCTCTCTTCTCTCTCTAGTGCATATTTTTCTGCCATGTTGTCTGGTTTTCAGAGTTCTTTTTGCGTTTTAAACAATTCTGCTGATCTGTCATATGTGCTTTTAGCTGCAGGGGTGAATTATACATGTAACAATGTTATATTCTGTTTTCTGATGCACAATTTTTGATGATATACGAGAACGTGTGCATTAAATTTATGATAAAGTGGTTTTTTTTCAAAATCTGCGCTCCCGGCTTTTGCCTTTTAATTGACTTAATTGCTTAATTACCAAAGCTCATGAATTTTCCGACGGCTTGTTTTTGCGCACAAAATTAACCAGCTCAGCATTTTTTATCCGTTTTCAGGATCTCTACATTAAAATGACTGTTACTAACCACGCGGCGGTGTTTATTTTGCAAAGCTTCTCGAAAACTGCAACAATTCAACGAAAAATGTCTCTGCGCATTAAAAAGTTCGTGTTTCAAAAAGTTATAGTAGATCATAAAAGCTGAAGGGGGTAGAAGCAAAAATGCTCTGAAATGTCGAGTCGTATAATTTGATCCCAGCTGCGATATATAATATTGACCATTAAAAATGTGCTTATTCATGCCTTTAATTTTGCGCTGCGTGCGGAAAATTTGTCTAGCTTTGTGCGCAATTAAGGTGAGAAGAGAAGGAAAGATTTATGCAAATTTCAATCAACCTGCCGCTTTGGCATGCCATTGCATGATACAAAAAATTGACTATGAGGCAACTTACACTTTTGTGTGACTTCATATGGTACAGAAGTGTGGTATACTATACCTTTTATCCAATATTTCGTCTTATTACTCAAATTCGCTACTATTGTCTTTTCTGCAAAGACATTCCAGTAACGAAAATTAGACCTCTTCCATCTTACTTATCGCAATAATAAGCCTCTGTTCTTCAACTTTTTATACGGTTCCAACTGTAGTTATATTAAAGAGAGAAAAAGAAATCCTGGGAGCGGAACAATGGCTGAGGTCGTTTAATCCACTTCCTGTCAGTTGATCTCAATCAAAGCCGAGCAACAATAGCGTTAAATCTGAATTTAATGAGCTCTTCTAGTGGTTTTCGTATAAATAGCAAACAGAGATATTTTCACGTCAAATAACAAATCTAATAAGCCATTTTATCGCGCACACAATGCATTCTGTGGTGGAGACAAATGTAATTTTTATGACAGGTTCTGTTTAGAAATCGAGTTTAGTAATAAACGAGTCTATAATTTGGCCTGACGCCGTATCGCATATTCGTGACATGACAATAGACATGTTTGACGTGTATACACATTAACACCATGTAAAACAGAGTCTAGAGGTGAATGATCTCTGTCTTGTAACGCTGCAACCCTTTTACAGACGATGTTACAACATCCCACCCTCTCATGTCTAGCTTTCGCACTGACTGTCTGGATACATTCAGCATGACTTTAAACGCGCCAAATCGAACCCTTTTTCCCTCCCCACTGAAAATAATGCTTAAGTGTGTGGCTTCAAAGAATTCCGCCTTCGTCGTCTAGACAAATAAGTATTCCGTCATTAGACTGAGAAGACGAACTTCCGCTGGGTGATCTAACGACAACGGGTTAGAGATCTGCTTCTAATATTCCGTCTCTGCAGTATGTTCATCAAACCGAAGCGGCCAAAGAGTGAAATAATGAGCGGTGTCGTAAAAAGACACTTCTTATGTGATCTGATCAAAGGAGTGGAAGAAAATGCGAGGTAGAAACGCTATTTTGGCAAGTCCTATGAATTCTGTGCAAAGTCTGATAAACTATTTGTTACACTCCTTTAAAGAGTCTTCTTGAATGAAATTTATACTGTTATTAAATAGAGGAGGAATAATGCATATATAATTGTTAAGCCTTACATTTCCAGACTGTATCTCTCATTGCTTTCGCGCGCGACGACTGCTGCTACTGCACTTGTCCAGCCGGACAGACACCGGGTGGACCCAGCCCGCCGCCTTTCACGGACGCACTTACGCGCCCACGCGCCTTCCAGACAGACGTCTGCATTCGAAAAAGAGCTTCGAAAAGTGCAGACAAGACCGAGTTGAGGATATATAAGAGCTCCAAACTACTCCAAGGGAGCTGCAATTTCTAATATATAAAAAGGATAAAAACGCAGCCAGCCAGCTTGTATAACAGGGAGGAATGAGAATGTATCATACATACTGCAGTTTTATGAACTTTTTCCCAGACGTCGGATGGCCGTACACACACCCAAGTAGAGCAAACAAAAGAGTCGGCTTCTGACTGCTGCATTCGTCTGGCAGTCGGGACCAAATAAACAAGAGCAATGCATTATTCACCCTTTTGGGAGTGCATTCACAGACGGACGACGCTCCCCTTTGGAGAGCCATTAAAAAGTCGTCCTGATATTAACCAGCATTCGCCATGTGTTGTTGTTTAATGTCTGACGAGTGCACTCTTAACATTGATTTTCTTTTTCAATGGCAGACGGTGGTTGCGGATCTAGAGGGGAATTCCCTCTAGACGGATTTTTAAATCTCACTTTCACCCGATCGATCTGTCTAGGGAGACGCGATCCAAAGAGGAAATTACGCTTATTATATATTTTTGGTCTGGAAGAATGAATTGTACTTTTTCCAGACTGCAGTTTCTGTATGTAGGTTCTTTTGTTTATTTATGATTAACAATGCATGAATACATGGCAGGTCTGGGGATTAGACGATATCATGAATTTTCGCGGCAAATGCTCGTGCATAATCTACACATAATCTCTCTGTTTAGTATGAGCTGAGAATAATATACGAAAAAAGCTACGTATATCTCAGAAAAAAAACTATTATGACTATATAGACCTATTCCCGTACTGATAAATAGTTAGGGTGGGGTCTTGATTTTCAGTACATTAATCTCCCCAGGCAGCAGTATAAGTGCACTTTGTAGCCTGACAGGCAAAATAATGCACTCCTCTCACCCCTTCTTCTGTTTAACCTTCACTTCAACTTCGAGCTGTCCGACTCGGGCTGAAATACGATCTCTCATTACACATCCACACCCAAAAAAGTAATATAAATTCCTCAAGCAGTGTTAACCCCTCCGTTCAACGTAATAAAATCCAAGCCTAAATATTCTCTGTTGCTGTTTGGAAGAAATTGTCTGTAACAAAATATATTTATCATGTAGCATCAAGCGTTCAATATGAAGGTTTTGACTCTTACTCAACGCTTTGTTATACTTTCATTGCTCTTACTCTAGTTTTAACAAAGGCCACCTTCATAATGGAGTTAAATCAAAGGTATACCATCATAAAATTCCCTTTTCCCTTCTCCATAAACTTGTCTCCGGCCGGTCTTCTTCGTTTAAAAAATCTTTACGATCGTCGTCTTCTCGTTATTGCAGGAAAAAGGATCCATCATCACCGGGGTATCTCCAGGGATGCCATTTTATTACGTTGACATATAATACCACAATGGGGAAGTTCAAGGCTGCCTTAATTTACAACTTACCTTATGGCAACCCTGCTGTACGTCTGCTGCCTCCAATGTCTGGCTTTTTTATACTTCCCCCCGCCCGCCTGCCCCTGTTGCACTTATTGTCTGCATAGATGCACCGCGCGCTCAGCCAGGTAGGCCGATGGCTGAGTGGATGGTGCTACAGGTGCCTAGACGGTTATGCTCCGTCTGGCAATCGGGATCGGGTGCCTTTCGTTGGTGATGCATCGAAGGCAGCTTCAACAAGCGGAGTGCAGACGCTGCTGTGTACATGAGAGAGTTATAACTCCTAGACTTTGTATGTTTGAATTTATAATGATTACTCCGAACGACAATGGCCTAAATAGCAAGTATTAGAGAAAAGTATTAGAGACATTTACATTCATAAAAACCATTATATAAACGTACGTAATATTTAGTAAATGCTACGTTTATATGATGTTTTTATGAATTTGAATGTCTCTAATACTGTAGGATCTTGAATAATTTCTTTCGATTAAATGAAATCCAATTTTCACCTCCGTTTCAAGGTCCTCCTTCTCATCAATAGAATATTGACAAGCAATCAAACGCAATAAAGGAATCGACATTAAAAAGCGATACAGACACCAGACGTCGATTTCAAACGAGACCCAGAGGTCTGTTCACATGTCACGGTTAATAACAATATTAACCAGACACAACACTTGTACACATCAGATAAATTACCATATTGTTGCGACAAAGAATCAGTTTTAAACAACTCCGCTTGTCTGTAGAATCGTTTTCGGGTCAAACCGGTTATGGGCTTCAATTCGAAAATTGAATGCATTGAAGTTTTTTCTTCCAAGCTGCATCTCTGCTTGAAAATAAACGTTACAGCAGCAGCAGCAGCAACCCCTTCAACTATACTTCTAATTTTAATGCTAATGCACTGCAGAGAAGAAAAAGAGAATCTCATTTCCCCCCAGGGGCAAGCCAAGGCTATATACAGATAAGGGAGCTGAGGCCATTTTCGAGACACAAAGAGTTGAAGGCGCGGTTCATTAAAATGCAACGATAGACGTCAGTCGGCTACGGAAGAGCTGGGCGCAAATAGGAGCGTTTAAGCGAATCCTACTCTGAATGCATGCTGGATAGCAGAAGAGTATGATAATATATGAGAGAGAGAGAGGAAGGGAAAGAGTTGAAAAAAGAAGACTACAGAGGCTTCGCTCGGCGTCGACAGCAAAAGGCAATTGCAGCTGCGCTCGCTCTCTCGCCCGGAGCAGCAGCAGCGGCCATGACAGCTGCACTATGCGGCCAGGACGGTTTTTAACCGAGCGACGTTTTGTGTGCTGCTCCTGCTGAAGGCTTTAAAACCGCGATGATTGCATTAAAAGAAATATCTGCACACAACTTGAAGTATATTAAAAAATGGAGGCGCATATTGTTTGTACAATAAGAGGAGTCATTCCACGGAAGATTAAATGGCGTAGTCGTCACAAGGAAACATTTAGTCTGGTTTTCCCTCTGACGTTGTTGTTGATCCGGCTTCTTCTTCTTCTTCTCCCCATATTTATATAAACTGTCACAAACCGAGGATCGTCTGTCCGTCTGTGTATATAAATGAATGTAAGTCAGCCGCCTCCCTCAAGACTGCACTTCTCATCCTCATCTGCGGACAGACAATTGAGGCTACGACGTGCAGACAGATGACACATAAACCCAGACGGCGAGCAGAGAGGCAGAGGCTCAGTTGCTGCTGCTAGGCGGGCGAGACGGCTGACGAAGTCTGATGCCAGACAGACGGCGAGACAGCGTACATACAAACGGACAAGCGGACAGACTCCACTGGAGGCCATGACTGCTGCTGCTTCTTTGCCGGTCTGCAGTGGCCGGACTTAAAAAGGGGGAAAAGAAGGTTATGAGAGAGGACAGCGGGCATACATGAAGGCAAAGCGCTGGTGCATTTGGCATTACATTGGTAATAGAATCTCCCCCGGACCCTCGTATGATTAAGGGTAGAAAAGAGTTGTGTATGCGAGCCCGCCACCGATAGTGCGGCTTCGTCCGTTGCAGTCAAACGCATGCACGCCGCCCGCCCTCGCTCTATCTAACCCCATGTTCGTATGTGCGTGTACGTGCGAGCGGTGCGAGTGCAGCAAGAGTTGAAACTGCTGCTGTCGGTCCAAACCGGGAGAAGAAGAAGAAGAGAAAAGAAGTTTTTTAGACTCGTTCAGTTGTCTGGCAGAGTGAAAAGTGCGAGCTGTTCTTCGCTGCCCGCAACCGAGAGAAGGAAGACTCGTTATTTTGAACGCGTGTGGAGGAGAAGAAGGGTCGACCGAAAACCCCTTCTCTTTAATACTTGGGTAGATCATCGGCCTTGAAGAAGAAACACATTTACCCAGATACAGACATCGACAATAACTTTGATTGGACCGTTACTGAGTGCATTAGAGTGAGATTTGAACATTAAACTGGTGATCTAATAATGTTGAAGAAGCCGAGAAGTCGAGCAAGAATAATATCATCGTAAAGAGTCGACGACTTGGCATTTTCACCAAGCTGCTTCTGCTGTTTCTGCTGCAGACCGGATAACTGAAACCCGACACTTTTGCCGGTTCTAAAAACACACAAGAACAGGAATGGCAAAACTTTGATAGATCCGCAAAATTATTACGGCCATTCGAACTTTAGGTGAATTTTTAGTCTCACTCCGCCCAGCAGCTCTCATCATGCTCCCCTTGTTAACCATCGTCCTGCCGAGCTCCTCAGAGGGCCAGCTCAGCAGCGACGCCGACTCAGCCATGGACGTCGTCACCCCGGACCCGCCCTCAGCCCGACTGCCGGCCTCGTCCAACCCGATCGACTCTGCAGCAGAGTCCCAGCCCAGCATCGAGGACACGACCTCGCTCGCAGGATGGGTCTGGATCGTTCTCTTCGGCTGGGTCATCGCGCTCAGCCTCATCGTGAACATTGCCTTTACGCTGGGCGTGCTGAGTGACCGGCGGAAGCGCGGAGCAGCCGTGCACCTCCTCCTCCTGCTGCTCTTCGCCATCAACGTGTTGGACTATGTCCTGCTCGGGTTCGAGTTCTCCCTCGGAGTGGAGCACACGTTCCCGTACGGCAGACCGGCTTGCCTAGCATGGCAGTCCGCCATCAAGACCACTCCCATTGTCCAGGCGTTCGCCGTGGCTGCGTTGCTGCACGTGACGGCGCGCAACTTTATCTTCCCGGCGTCCTCAACCAGCCGGGAGGAGGAGCAAGGTCGCCTGCTGGAGATCAACACACGTCGTGGGAATGCCAGAATGGTATCACTCTCCCTGGGGCTGCTGTTGTTGCTCGCCTTTGCCGTGTCCGTGCCCACTGCAATGTTCTCCACCCTAGTGGATGTTGAACGCCAAGACGGGGAGGTGGACACGTTCTGTGAGATGGACCCGAGTGGAGCTCTGGGCATGACCGAGGACGGGGCCCACAGGATGACCGTCAACATCTACTACATTGTATACAGCTCAGTGCTCAGCTACTGGCTACCTCTATTGGTAATAGACATAAATATAATCACTAATACCTGCATATTGTAACACTTGTTCTCTGAATACAGATCTCTATACCCCCAATGCTTCGCCTGCTGTCCCCCCGCGCTGACAGCAGCAAGTACCCCGAGATCTCGCTTGCGCTGGCCACAGGCGTGTCCTTCTTCCTCTTCTACGTGCTGCACGCTTGCGTCGTCGCTACCAGACACTCACTCGATCTCGCAGGACTCAGGGTCTCAACTTACCACGAGTGGATGCTTAAGGTAAGAAATATTAAATGAATACGGCTCGGAATATTGAAAAACCATCAGTAGGGTGATTCACTTCTTCTCGTAAAAGTTTTCCCGGCCTAATAAATACAGTAGTTTCAATAATCATTTCATCTTGTGTCGGCATGGTTTATCTATTTGGTTCTAACCACGGATTGAATTGAGGCCTATCTTGCCTGCCGGCGCAGTACATAACCGATAATAGTTCTGGCGCATTTCTCGACGTCTAGGCCATTCGTCATTTTCCCAGCTTTGCAGAAATACAAACTAAAGTTATTGCCCCTCTTTTGCAAAATATAGACGGAGCGATTAATTATGGCTTTTCTCCTTCACTCTTTAAATAGCTGTTTGGTTTAGTCATAATCGTAAAAGTCTGAAACTCATACACACATGTGCAAAAAGAATCACTTAGGGGATGTTTGTTGTCTACTCGACATACAGTCCATATTAGCACATTGCTCTAAATTTAAACCCTGCAAAATGCACTTGCTCAATCCGTTCTGAAAACAAAGCCATTCTTGCCAAAATATCGCTGACTCATTCCATTTAATCGTCCATTTGACCTTGTCTTCATTGTGCTCTAACCCAAATCATCCCCCTTCTTTCAGGTGATCCAATCCCTATTCCTCCTGATGGCCTACTTCTGGCACGTGGCCCGGCCAGCGCTCGCAATCCTCCTCGACCCCGAGATCAAGGAGTCCGTCATGTACTCCCCGGGCAGGATGCTCACCGCTCTCTGCTGCTGCATGTGCCGCCGCCAGCGCAGCAGCCGGCCAGTGGCCACGTCAGAGGAGCAGGCTGACCGGCGGGAGCAGCTGAGGCCCATCATCAGGCAGAGTCTGTCCGCAGCCGCGGAGGAGAATGGCAACACCAAGGCTGAGGAGAGTCACCTTGCATTGATCTGAAAGCTCAGGATGGCCGGGATATCCATTGATTTGCTCTCATGTAACGCCCCGATCCATGGCCTAAAATGAGGAATATTGTTGTTATTGATTTTTTAATTCGGGACGGGGTTCACGCCTCGATCAGCCTCGACTCTTTCTCGACCATAAAGAAGAGAGATCTAAGTGTAATTTGCCAAAGAAGATGGAGAAAAGAAGATGATAAACTGCGAAGAGAGAATACTTTTAGTTTTCCCCTCATCCTGTGAAGATAGGGTTTTTGTAAATTGAATTTGGACATGAAAAACGACAAAACAAATATGGCTGTTAAATTCAATGTGAAGTTTTGTTCTATTCATTGGAGGAATTACGAAAAAATGAGTTATCAAACCCCAAAATTGAGGAAAAATTAGTTTAAATTGCTAGACAAAAATGAGGAATTGCTCTTATTAAATTGAAGGTAAATCATTTTCAGCTCATTTTGTGCAATCACTTTTTAGAGATTTTGTTTCCAGAATGCTTGTCAAAAATCAATTGTAAATATTTATAACAGTCTCAAACATTTGTTTCACCCCAGGAGGTTAAAATAATATTGATAGGAAATTTATAACATGATCCAAAACAAACATGAAAATGAACAAAACCCAGTGATGTCTCTACTATAATTATAATTATTAAAACTCTTTTATGGATATAATGCAATTACTACAACTACTACAAAACATAAAGTTATTTTACACCAATCTATTCATGCAGATATAAATATTATAGAAATAAATGATATGTAGCAATTAAAATTATATTCATCGCTTCGGCATTAATTTGAGTGTATGGCTAATTCTATAAGTTAGGGTTAGAAGATTAGACTCATAGTTTCCCTTTTTACTTGGCTTGCATAAAAAAACGTTAAATAAAAAGTTTCTAAATTATCTATCAACATAAATTGACTCTATTCTATGACTCGACTGTAATGATGTTTCAAGTAAATGCACCTTGTGACGTCAGACAACAACTTCTGTTTGAATGATAGTCGTGTAAATCTCCGCTAGGGGGCGCATACGATCGAAGCAACAAAATAAGTGACTTCGTGCGTGCGCCATCTAGCGGAAAAAAATTGAATGTTTTCTTTCAAACACGTGGGTAGGAAAGTGTTCAAAAGTTAGTTTTATTAATAAAAGTAGAAACTTTAAGTGATGTTAGCTAAACTATAATACGCATTCTAAACATAGGACCACGTATTAAGGGGCAAGTTATGGCTTTACCATAGTAAATTGTCCGTATTTGCAATTTAAAGGAGGCCAGCTAAAAAAATTCAAAGGCACTTTGCGAACACATTGCATACAACCGTTCAAGAAAACGAGTCTTAACTTTGTCATCGGTAGGGATCTACCTTACCTGTGCATATAGCACAATGATGAAAGCGAAGTGATGATCTCCATGATTAAACTTCTGTTCCTTTAGGATTTCGCAACCCTAAAGTGGACGCTTTCTGATATCTATTATAGGCAATTGCCATTAACAGTATTAATAAAGAAAAAACTTGCTCTACTCATAAATGGCCCACGTGGTTCTATTCATGGATCACTCTGTGCATGGGCTATAGTTTGCCACATTCTGTTCAAGTCACAAATACTTCTAATCATGAATCACTCTGTGCATGGGCTATAGCTTGCCACGTTCTATTCAAATCACAATGCTAAGAACATCAATATGAAACTATATTTATTACCCTCTCTATTACTTTATTATACTCTATAGTCTTAAATGCATTGATTCTTATTTATATCATTGTAGTACAATATCTCTGATCCTCTCCAGAATATAATCCACGGCACTCTGACACTCCTTGGAAAACCCGTTGATACTCAGGAATCCATGCGGAAGCCCACTCAGCACCTCAAGCCTCACCTAAATCAATGACATAATTATTACATCTGATCTATATGTTTACAGGTCAATGCCCACCTTGGCATTGGCATCGTGTAGCTTGCTGCTGAAAGTAACAGTCTCATCTAGACACGGGTCAATGTCTGTGGACACGAGTAGCGTTGGTGGGAAGCAGGAGGCGACCTCGTTGCTCAGGAGGAGTGGGGATAGCAGTGGGTCAGGGCTCTCCAAGGACATTTCCAATTCTATATTGTAAGCATTAGGCAAATGAATCCAAAATGTATAATTTTATATGACCTTGCTCAAATGTCCTCGGACATGTCTCTTGATAGTTTGGGTCCGCATATGCGTTGACGCATCGGAGCAAGCATGGGAACATGACGAGCGGATCCAGCATGCAGATCAGCCTGGACGGGGACGGGTACATTTGGCAAAGGAGCGATGGATATATGGCCACAAGATGGTCCGGCTTTGGCAGTGAATGCTCGATACACTGAGCGGCTAGGCCTGCAATGAGATTCCCCCCGGCAGAGTCCCCAACCAGGATGACCTTCTTCCCGGTCGTCCCCAGCAGCTTGAAGTTGTCCCTCATCCAGCAGTAGGCGTAGAGCGCCTCCTCGGCCGCCCTCGGGTACGGGGCCTCCGGGGCCAGGGAGTAGTCCACGCTGAGGATGGGCACGCCCAGGTCCTTGGCCCATTTGGTCAGGTAGGAGCAGTGCGACTTGCTCGTCTGGGAGACGAATCCACCGCCGTGGAAATGCAGGAGGATGCAGGAAGACTCGGGTGTGATTTGACAAGTACAGTTTCTATAATGTGGAATTGAAAGTAAGCAGCTAATCTTTGATGTTTAATTAGTTACCCTGGAAGGTATGAAGGTGACGGCATGCATGGGCATGAGCCAATCATTTCTGGCGTTCTGAATGGCGAGATGAGCCGGACTTGAATGGAGAGACTGCTGCCGAGGTGACTGGAAGGAATCGGGACTTGGAACGCGGCACCTGAAACAAATCAAAACAAGTAGTAGTATATTATATATCGATGATTATGAACATCAATATGTTGCTCAAAGACTTGTTCAACTAACCCTGCGTGTTCATGATGCTCATCCTCTCCGGTGGTATCTGGATGACCAAATTGGCCTTGATCGGACTCTGTTTCCTTGACCTCGCTCCCAACCCACCGCCATTAAACGCCCGCCCAATAAAGTCCAGCTCTGTCACGTTGTAGAACGTCTTGGTGAACTCAACCGGCTTCTCCTTGACTGCCTCACTTGCCTAATAATGCATATTAAACCAAATATAACTACTGTAACGTGTATAATCTTAAATCTTACCGCCTTTGCCAGCATGTCCATATCATAAGTGTATTTGTAGCAGAAGAATGTCCCAGTTATCTTCCTCAGCCGGGACACGTAGGATCCGTCATAAACGTCTGCAAACGATGCCAGACTTGCAAGCATCGGAAACGCCAAAGTTCGACAATCTCCCTTGTAATGGAAGCCACAAGTGTCCCCGTAGAAGCAAGAGTAGTCATTAGCAGCCATCTTGGAAGATAGCTGTTCAATGTCATCTCGTGCGCCTCTGGCTCGGTGGCCAAGGTCCTTTGGGAACATTCGCTTCCGGCCATCAGAACAAGTCTCACTGTGACTGTCCAACTCCAGAAGGAACTTGTTCAGATCGATCAGCTTGTTAAGGCAATCCTGCCAGTGGAGCAGCTTGCGCTGGTCGGAGAGACCGAGATTCTTGGCACCTTTGCTGCTTAACTATTCGTAGAAGAATATATATTAATGTTAAAAACATTCCCTTAAGCGCCATCATATACGTATACCTTTAATAAGCCTTCAGTAACCAATCCGACGAATTCAGTGGCAATCCGAATAAAGGATCGGTAGCCGTTAGCTCGAACGCCAGTGCTGGAGTCGTAGTGAGGTGCGATAGACGAGATTCGCTTTACTTGGGACTGGTATTCACCTAAATAAAGTGTGGATGTTCTTTTTATATACGGGATTCAAATAAAACTTGTCTGGGTGTTAAGTACAAACAAGATAATAGAAATTTAGAACAAGGGTTCAGAAAGAACTTTACATAATCAGAGGTTAGAGTGCATCAAGTACAACAGTTACTGTAGCTTACGTTCAATACCATGTCAATATGTCTTACCCAAGGGTATGTAGGGGAGGTTAGCTCACGAAACCTGTTGTGGTGAAATTTCCGCCGATATGGAGAAAAAGAAGTTGCCACTTTAACCAATCAAAATGCTGCTATTATCAGCCAATGAGAGAGAAGCTGTGTATCCTTCCATTCTGATGAGGCTCAGTGCTGCGTTTTCAGCCCTCAGTTTGTGTCTGCAAGAGCCATACATGAGTCAAGTGGTGAAAACGATTTTAAGAAAAAGAAGAAGATACAGGTGGGCCTCTCATATATGTCTGATGGACAAAAATTCTCCTCTCTGATTGGTGAATGCTGCAGCTCTCTGATTGGCTAAAGTGGCAACTTTCATTTCACCATATAATTGCGGAAAATTAAAGACAACATTTTCCTGGACCCACCTTTAGTTCTAGGCTGCTTGGTCTTACCCAGATCCTTTGCCAACTGTGTAAGCGCTTCTGCCACGCCCTCTGCCACGCCCCGATACTTTCGCTTGGCTGACGTCGCCACCTGCCGCTCCTCCTCCTGCGACCGCTCACACAGCGTCAGCAGGTTATCAAACTGGACCTGGGCATCGCTGCCGTCACCACAGCCATGGCCTGCCAGACGGACCTTGGGTAGGACTGTTGGTGACATGGAGAGCGTTCACTCGCGACTGATGACTGAAGGTTGAGTGTTAAGAGCTTATGAGGGAAGAAGCTCAGAAGCTGATTAGGCGTCTAGAGTTACTACTACACAAGCTCAGGTCAAAGTTGCAAAAGAAGAGACAAGTTGATATCTGCGTCATTGTCATTTATACACTAGTACGTTGTAAGATGTTGAGATACAGAAGCACTGGCTTGAGAAACAAAGGCATAAGTTGGACTTTTTATGCAATAAGAAGGTCAAAAGTTTGCAAGGTCAAGACTTATGAAACTTGATGAACATAAGCTGCACGCCCATATGCACT
>LR137783.1:0-23894 GCA_900659605.1 Tisbe holothuriae | reverse complement strand
TGCCGCTGTTCCTACTCATTTCATTCGTAGTGGAGGTTAGTAGAAGTGATCGTAGTAATATTGTTAGTTTCTTGCAGGGCAAGAAAGGTTAAACTGGTTTTCCAGTATACAACATTAGTGTGGTAACAGTACAGTCAGAGAAAAAATAATTAACAAAAACGTTTCTTAAGCACAGAGACGCCTTAAACAGCGCCGCGCACACACCCATATGCCATGCCATGCGTGCATGAACACATTCACATCTTAACAGCAGTAGCAGCAGGCCTTCTGCTGCTGCTGCTACTTTAGTCCATGCGATATAAAGTTTTTTTGACATACTGGCGAGTTGAAACAGTAAGGGGCCAAAGTGAATGCTCCAGAGAGCAATAACGTCGAGTAATTTGACTTTTGACCTAAGTAAGTTCATTCTTTACTTATATTTTATACGTTAATAATATTGTTATATTTTCCTCTGTAATTATTGAATTCTTTCCTAGAAACTAAATAAACCTTATGATTCCCCCAAGACCTGTGACAACTAATTTCCACTTTGTTTTTCTCCTCTTATTTCTGCTACATCCGCTTGTCTGACAAAGTTTTGACCTAGCAAAGTTTCCTTCCCAGCTTTTTCCTTCTATTTCTCCGTTGATTTGCTTTCTACGAAGTGAGAAGGAAACAAAAATGTTGCAATTATGTCTGTCTCGTCTCATAGACAATAACAGACTTACGATTCAGTGACAGTTTCCTGCTGTTGAATACAATTAAAATTTGTAAAGAACTAAACTAGCCTTATAAAGTTACCAAATAATTGTTTTCGTCAGCCTTACAAAGAGTCTGACTATGGCTATCTTGTATTCAAATTAGCAGAATATATAATATTTCTTTATTGGCTAATTATTCTTGGCCTAAAGTGTACTTAAGCCAATTTATGAGCTGTTATCTCCAAATCCTCCATATTTTCTATTATGACACGGTTGATAAACGGCGTCAGATGCTTTGCATAGTTTCAACCCTTGACAAGGCGAGAACTGAGAAAGCATACGGATATCGTTAAAGAGCTAAACACGTGATATTGTAACACACCTAGCTTGAAGTTGTGTGTGATGAGAATCTTGCCTTTAAACAGCTGGGATTTGCTTGCTTATGACATGGCCACACAATAGATTAGAAATGCTCATTTTGCATGTATACTGCAATTAAATTATTAGCAAAAATTGTCAGTGACTCAGTGCATTGTAGATGTCTCAATTTAAATATTAATTGAGGCATAAGAAATGATTAATAGTCTGTTAGTCTTAAATTGGATAATAAAGTATATCGTCTGGCTATGGCTTTAAAATTTTCTTGTCTGGAGTATTTGCAGACTAATGCTCTAGTGGATAAAGGTAAAAGAAGGATTGCCAAAATAGAATACGTACGTATCCATTTATGTTATCACTCATCACATTTATAGGCTGGCATTAACATCTCTCTTTCATATTCCTGCATGGCACGAACTTTAAAGTATTATTGCCTGACTTATCTATATTTCAATGGTGCTTGAATAAAAGGAAGGATAGTTTTTTGAATAATATCGTATTCTAGTCTTCCTCTCAAGCCCGTTAATTATTCCCTTTCTAAAGTCCTGACATTTTAAACAAAAAAGATGAGATCGTCTCTCTTGATAAATGGTGTCCTTTTTCTAGATAGTCAAAAAGACAATCTAAAAACTAATTACAGCGTAACTTAAAAAGTATATATCTATGAATGTTAAATGAACACATATTGTTACACATAAAACTAAAGTTAAGATTTGTAATGTAGATATTATCCACCTGATTCATTTGAAAGTATGTTGTATATATGTACTCTTCATGCATATATAAATTTTAATATACAAGCATAATGGTATACCCGGTAAAAGTCTATTTTTATACTAAAACCAGGTTTTTGAGGATGATGTCAGAACCAGCGTATGGGCATTTTTAACATGCACAAGATCATATTCTAAGCTTCTGCTATGCACATTAGGGCACTATCGTCTTACAGGTTTACTCCCTAGCTGTTACGAGCAAGGATAGGACGCCTCCACCGATATTTGCCTTATGTAACACATATTTATACAAGAGTATAGAGAAGGAATTTTTATAATCTTAGTTTGTGTCTCTCTTATTCTACAAAAAAGGTTCAATTTCCAACCCTATCGGTCTCTTAAAATTGAAGGATGACACGAAGGTAGAATCTTAACCCTTGCCAAAATATGTCCATATATCATAATATAAAATTGTCAAAAAACCCTAGCCCAACTGTGTTTGTACTGCTACCCACTAGATATACGCTTAATAATATTGAGCTAAATCGCAAACAGTTGCATAAAATCCTTATGCTCATAAAACAAGTTTTGGTAAAACGTGTTTTTCTGTTTTACACCAGTTTAAACCGGTAATATGACATCATAATAATTCCAGGAAAGGACATTTCATATCAAGTGCAATAATAATTACCTTTTTCTTATCCAAAAATGTTCTCAATCATCCAATGTCAACACGTTTTTACGCACAATAAATGTAAACAGCACATGTTATATCCTTTAAACTAACACTTTTCCGATGATAAGACAAGAAAACACTCGATATAGGAAATACACGGATGTAGTAAGATGTTTATCTGAGGTCAATGAATGCACTTAAAGTGTGTCTTTAGTTTGATGGAACTGCATCAGTTGTGACGTATTTACCAAGTAGCCACACAATAAAAGTCACAAAACAAGTAGTCACACGTCATTGTTAAAGTTAGGTCTCATTTTATCACTAAACAAGACTATCAATCGTTTATGTGCATGCCATTGTTGTTTGGCAGCAACTTTACTCCTTAACTTATTGTTATATAACTGCAACTTTAGCCCGTTATAAACGTCCTTCTACTCGCCCCTTATCCTTCGAAATGCTTCATTAGTCTTCAATTTGAATGTGTGCTCAAAGAACCGAAGTCGGAACAACACTGACAAGATTGAAATGCTCAACATTTTTCCAGCGTAAAAATAATGCGCTCTCCCCTGCTCTTGAATTCTTCTTCTTCTTCTTCTTCTTCTTCTTCGGTCGCTCTTTACTTTTTTTGGTCCGCGCTTTGCGGAGGAAAACGGAGAAAAGAAGATCGACACGGTGATAAAGAAAGGGTTTCTTGGGTGGGAATCGTTTTCCTATCAGAGAGGAGGTGTGTAGTTTGTACAATGTTTACATTAAATATATGTGTACATTAATTATATAACATTGTAAATATATACAGTAATTATACCTGATCTGAACTTATTCAATTTAATTGCTGACCTACAATAAATTTTTAAAGATAACATAAACTGTTTTCATTTAGTTTAGTTTTAGTTTATAGGCCTAAATACCGGCCCAAACGACTTTTGCTGCAGCCTCAATTAAAAATTAATGGCATTAGCATTTTCATGCAAAATTTTGTTTCTTTTGTAATAAATAATTCACCGCTTATTAAAACGAAAGTGCAAAATGCTTCGGAAGACCTTTGGCAGCCTTTAATGTCGTGCGAAGAAGGTCAAGCACCACTGCACTGGCACTATCTACTTTACCCAGTAACCAGAAAACTTATAAACACGATCGAGCATGTTCATGAATGGAATTGTAACCTAGAAACTAGAAAGATAGTAAACCATATAGGGTGCATTTACTAGGAGTTACACAAGGAAATAGCATGTATCTTCCTACGTTGTAAGTTGTAACACGTTAGAGTAGTTAAAAATTGAATCTTGCAATATATTATTTGTTGAATGGGGGGATCGGGAATAAACATAAAAAGTAATTTTAAAAAATCTTAGCATGACTTGTCTCGGATTTCATGGCAAGACAATGACCAATATAGTATTGGTAGTGTGGTGATGGCCTGTGTAAAATAGTGCGGTAAAAGTTGCAAATTACTTTCGGAGTTTCTTGCGTTTCACTCTTATATATGTTCTTGATGACTCTGTGCCTTTTTTCCAGCTGTGACATACATTGCTATATGTGAGTGAATGGTTTTAATGGGCACCATTATTTATGTATTTATGCTTGATCTTGATCTTATACTAATACAACTTCTAAATTCCGACATACGTTCTCCTTACATATCACACAATTTATAGACAGTAAGAGCTTATTATTACTGCATATGACACAATTGCACTTTGCAACACGCAGATTCATAGTGAAAATTAGTGATGATCTCATTATAAGTAATATGATAGGGAGCTGTTAGCAGTTACAGTACGAAAAACTTCTGCAAAGAAAAGTGTTAATGACTACCTTCATTTTGTCCTTCGTTTTTCAGGCCTTCTGTAATATCAACAAAGATTTGATCGCATTGTGATCTTATCAATCACATACGAATCCTTTTAAGGTGGGAACATCTGTCTGAAACAGGAATAAAAATAGGCCTACGTATAATGTACTTTTGCAATATTGCAGTAGTTTTAAATTTGCGTGTAATAAAACAGTTGTATTGATTATAATTCTGACATGATATAAGGTAGAAGATTTTCATATAGGGAATGTAATTATATGTTATTTTGACCGCAAAGGCAGGCTTAGCAAAAAAGTCGTTGTCTGACCATTTTCATGAATATTGATTCAACCCTTGCCTCTAAAATTAAAACATAAATCCACTCATACTCGTAATGTTCTAAATGTTGCTCTTTAAATGAAAATAATGATTATTGCACAGTAGAACTTCAATAATCAGGTATATTAAATATTTAATTTTAACCAAGGGGTAAATTCAAAGGTGGAGCAGATCACGTCAACCCTGTTTCCGATCTCTTGGCAACAGCTGAATCATGTGATGAGTCATGTGCTACGTGCGCCTATTCAGCCAATCACAAGCCATTCTCCGTGCGCCAAGGGGATAGCCAATCATGTGGGGTCAAGGGTTGCAGAGGCCCTTTCATACCTTTTGACCAAAGAAAAATGCAGACAAAATGTCACACAATCTTTTTCAAATTGGTTAGATATATTATTGATTTGGCTCATATACTACCAAATATAATCTGTTTTTTTAGCCACAGTACTCTGTTTTAAGAACTATTTGGCGTCTAAAGTTCCATTTTGGTTAGAGCAAATGCAATAGATCAACCCTTTTCTTACGGCGCACGTAAGTAGGCAGCAGAAGCGGATTACAGGCGGAAAGAAAAATCAGCTGACCAGTTTTGTTTTATATTGACCCACGTAATTGTTAAATATTGTATAAATGAGGGGGAATTACTAGATGGAGTAAATTTTACCCTAAATGTAGGAACAACCCTAGGAATAATATACCAACCTATACTGGCATAATTATTGGCAGCTGCAGCTTTTTAATTCTATCCTGAAGTCTAGTTCTGCCGACCCGCGCAAAATCTTGTCCCCTTCTTCCTGCGCTACTCCGCTTTACCTCTATTTATACTATCTTGGGAGGGACCAAGCTTGCTCTTTACAAACGTACTGGTACATGTGCACTTTAATATATGAGGTTATCTACCTTTGTGCAGACGACTAAAGTAGAATCTATGTTGGACGACTTTTATGGAATCTATTATGTACGACATTTATGGAAAAAATAGCTGGACAACATATCTGGAATATCTATGAGACTTTACTGGAAAGAGCCTCAGGACGACAATATTGTAGACGACAAAATATGACCAGGTCGCTTGTTGCTCTAAAGTAATTATTTTTCTGAGTCATTGTAGGACGCAAACTATTCAACTTTGCCATACATAAATATAGGATTTTTTGCTATAATAATATCAATAAAAAATATCGACTAACACCTTTTTTTCAGGTACTCAGTTAATTTGCAATAATTGTACGTACATATTTCATGCGTATAATGAAAGCAATTTTGTCTAATACCCAATCTAGTAGAAACAAGCTTCAACCTACATATCTGCGGAGTACTAAAATTCTTTCTCATCTCAGCTGAGATTATGAGGAAGGAGATGATTGATATTCTTTCTTTAATGGATATTTGTATTACCGAAATGAGGATCAGTCCAGATTATATTGAAAAGTGCTACCTCCACTGCTATACCTTTAAAATACCTAGAGAGTGTTTTGACATGTTTGTGAAGCTCGAGGTTACTTCATACTCTGCTTTTAAACAAATTATAACCATTTAATATAATAATATTATTCAATTTACTAATGAATACAATGCATATATTTTGCGTTGTTTAAGTTGTCCACAATAATATTATGCTCGCTGTTACATATGTAAAGAAAATGTCTAAATAAATCTTTTGGTATAAAATTCTAAAAAGAAAAAGCAAATCCAAGCATTGTTTTGACTTTTAACCTTTCTCCACTTGAATATATTGATTTTGTATTTCTCAAAAATGACCGCAGCTCACAGTGGTTTCCGAGGGGAAAAAATTATTTTGGTATTATTGGATTTTCGAATCATTTTATTCAATAGTATTACCCACAAAAAGTCTGGAGGCCATAGCTGCACTAAAACCATTCCAATTAATTCATACAAGAAGACCTGCTATTGCCTCACTCTCCCAAAACCTCCAATTTATGTAGTAAATATGTCGTTTTTCAAGCAATTTTATCAGTGCTTCTACAACATCTTACAATGTTTTGACTGGTACCATCGTTTTCAGCATTTTAAGAGCTTCAATTTGGTATATTGGGAACCGATCGCAACCGCCGTTCTCATACGTGAAAAAGAGGTTTCGTGATCTTAAGATTGAAAATTCCGTCGCGCGCGCACCGCGCGGCAATCGTTGCTCGCTGCTGACGCGCTCAGAAATCAAAGACTAAATCAAGGGCCTCTATATTTTCAGGACGGAACACTTGCATCTTAGAGCCTATGGGGTTGCCAGATATTAAAGGCAAGATTGGTCCAAACTTTTTTCAAAAAGCTCATACAGTAACTTAGGACTTTCTTAATGGGCTCAGACACAAACTAAAATAAATGTTGGTACTTAAACCAGAAAAATATTTTTTGGTCTGACCAAAGAGGTCCGAATGGTATCCTTTTTCCAACTTTTGGTTCCTTTTTCCCAAACTGGCAACACCAAGCAGGCTCTAAGCTGCAAGTGTTCCGTCCTGAAAATGTAGAGGTAGAGGCCCTTGTAGAGGCCCTTGTAGAGGCCCTTGTAGAGGCCCTTGTAGAGGCCCTTGTAGAGGCCCTTGTAGAGGCCCTTGAAAATGTAGAGGCCCTTGTAGAGGCCCTTGAGAAATGTAGAGGCCCTTGAAAATGTAGAGGCCCTTGGATAAAGCAAGCTCCTCCTTGGTATAATTTTTATACTCCTCTTTCTATGCTGAAGCCATGAACGTAAAAATATATCTTTATACGTCCATGGCTGAAGCAGAGCAATACATAGAGATACAATAATACCTATTGTATCTCAATGGGATACGTGAGCCGAGCCTGAAGCCACTCTGTTGCCACCATTAGGGTCGACTCAAAACACATAGGAGAGTAAATATATAAGCTTATATATTTTCTCCCCACATAGGCTCATGCTGGAGCGTGCGTGACCGAGGAGGTTTAATATGGAGAGGTTGCTGCGGTAAAAACAATTGTTGTGACTATAGTGTTCTGCTGCGGTAAAAACAATTGTTGTGACTATAGTGACAATTTGTACAACACTCATGTAAAATGAGCTCATTTAGTAATAGGTTTGGTGATATAATGGGGAGAAGAAACTTCCACTACAAAGCTGAGCTGAGAGGAAAAGGGAGAAAGAGTGCAGTGTTGTCTGTCTGTGTGCAGATTCCCTTCCATTGTTGTCCTATTTCGATGTGCGTGACGGACAGACAGGACAAACACACCGACAGCTACAGTAGCTTGACTAGCTTCAATGATTACGCAGGGACTGTAATCATTGGTAGCTTAGCCATAGAAGAAAGAATACAGCTTAGCCACCATTATTTAGGGAGTTGTTTTGGCAGTTTTGCTCTCGCACCGACTCGCAGAAGAAGCTTCAAAACCAGTGTAAATATAGAACAAAACTGTTAATGTTAATCGAAATTCGAAAAGCTCTAAAGTTCTAAAGATCCAAGTTTAGAAGTACAATTGTCGAGACTTGAACGTTCTGGTGAATTTGTCGGTGACATGCGCTCAAGAGTCTTGACCGTCCCTTGAAAGTTGAAACTCTTGAAACGTTGAAGCAGTCGTCTGGCGCGGGTAGAATCCCCTCGACTCGAGCTAAGCTGAGTAAGCCCTAGATCTGTTCTAGAGCTCCATGGAGCCCCCGAGTGAGTCTGGCCGAGGCTTCCGGAGGGGTGGAGGAGCCGCCGCCGCCGCCGCCACCTCCGCCTCCGCCTCCAGTGCGGCAGAAACACCATCAGACGTCCCGGCAGGAGCCACTTCAAACGAGCAGCTCGCCTCCAAAAGCGGGACTGCCGGGGCTTCTTCCAGTTCGGCAGCCACCTCGGCATCTTCCTCACGACCGAAGCGAGAGAAAAGAGTTCCCCGAGGCGCGCTGCCAAAGCCCGACTCTGCAGTTCTGAAGAGCGTGAAGGAAGCAGCAGCCGCAGCAGCCTCCACTGGCCCTGCTCCACCACCAGCACCAACCTCGGCGGGAAGAAGGGAGCGGAAGAAAAAGTTCGACGTCCGAAAGCTGCTCAATATTCGCGGCAATGTCAGTGGGACGCCGCCGTCTGCAGCAGGATCTCGTAGGACGTCCAAGGAGGAGGAAAAATCAGCCAACCAGCGCCGGTCAGGCAGAGGAACGGCAGCAGCATCTGGGAACAAGGCTCAGTCGGATGACGATCCCGGTCAAGGTACGGGAGAGTCTGGCGAGGGCTCTTCATTGGGAGTTGTAGTTTCGGGCAAGCGAGAGAGGAAAAGGAAGAAGTTCTGGGATGAGATCAGTCCTCTCTCGGCACCTGCACCTAAAACTGCTAAAAAGAATGTGAGCGACACCTCTTCTTCTTCTTCTTCCTCGCCAGTTGGCGGCAGGAAGCCCCGACAAACGGCGGTCCAGTCTTCGGAAAGCTCCAAGGGGAATCACCGGCGGGATCGAAAGCGGTCCGGTGGGAGTGTAGCCCCAAAATCTGACGACGCCAAGACCACCACTGAAACATCTCCTATGAACGATGACGCGCCGAATAATGGTCGGACACCCGTGAGCGAACTTAAATACCTCACCCTTGACCTCGCCCAAGATCCCGTCGTGGTCGCCAAACTCATGGTGGAGGGCGTCAACATTCCAGGTCCTGGCGATCCCATTCCAGTCGCAAGTGCCAATCTCCCAAATGGGTGGGAAAAGAAGGTCATTCAGAGAGGCATCGGAATCACTAAGGGCAAGTGGGATGTGTTCATACAGAGCCCGCAAGGAAAGTCCTTCCGCTCCAAGATGGAGCTGCAAAGATATTTCGAAGAAAAAAAACTGCCACTTTCAAGTGAATCTTTTGATTTTTCCTTGGATGATACTTTGAAAAAGCTGAGGCACATCTGGAAGAGCCAAATCGTTATTCCGCAGCTTAAAAAGGCCGCAGCTGCAACGACAGAAAGTCAGTCTTCTACTAAGGGTAGCACTGGCGAGACCCCGTCTTTGGAAGTTTTCTCCGACGTCCCTGTGGTGCCCAAGGATGGCGACCCTGCTGGAGACGGAGAAGTGTCGAATGACATCGAGCTCTCTGAAGTGAGGCTGGCAGCAATTGAATTAGGGATCCAATCGGAAACAGGCCAAGGCATTCGCTGCTCCATTGAGAGGTGTGGCAAGCTCTTTAGAAATGACCGGCTCCTTCACATGCACGTGAAACATTACCATCCCAGTGTGTATGAGACCTTTCGAGCCGCGTTTTTGAGCACCATTGCAAAAGAGAGCGGGCTGTCAGAAGATGTCCCCGAAGGAAACACCGCCCAAGAAGGATCCACCCTCAGTATTCTGCAGGCTGCCCCACTCAGTGCGGCTGCGGCGGCTGCTGCTTCTGCTGCGATAAGTACGAGTGCTGGCCCTAGTCTTAAAAAGAGGAGGGTGTCGTCTTCACACAGTGAGCGTCAAAACGTAAGGAAGGAAATTTGGCAAGAGAACCCGAAGCAAAGTCAGTCGAGGCGGAGGAGAATGTCCTCTAGTATCAAGGGCGAGGAAAATAATGCCCAGGAAGGTGGTGAGCTTGAAGATTGCGATGGCTACAGCATGAACGACAACCGCGATTCGTACTTGGAGGAAGAGGTGGAGGAAGAAGAAGAAGAGGAGGAGGAGGAGGAGGAAGAAGCTAGGAGCTACAGAAACAGAAATGATAGCATCTTGTCGGTTGGAAGTGAAGCTAGCGCGTGCAGTGGCAGTGAAACCAAAGCTGCGCTCCTTGAGGCTAATCCTCCCACATTCCGTGTGAGCAAACGACGACAAAAACAATTGAGGAACGGCGGCGGACTTCTTCCCAGCAGCAAGTACCATCTGTTTCAACAGCACGTGAACTACCAGCTTCAATTGCACCAACAACACGAGCAGCAGAAGCAGCATCAGCAGTTGAGCAACCTGTCCCCTATTCTACGTGTGAACAAACTTGACGATACCAGCGACGGCCGATGCTACATGGAGGAGTACATGTCATTCATCAACTCGAAGCCCGAGGATTCAAGGACTGCTGCGAGCACCAGCATGCCGCCTTCGTACCCGCCGAGCGAGATGGACGCCTCGGTGGCTTCGGAGCATCTCACATCGGAGGAGGTCGTCAACTGCAGATGCAAAAGGATCGAGGAAGACGGATTAATGATTCAGTGCGATATTTGCCTGTGTTGGCAGCATGGCGTCTGCTTGGGACTAGACGACGAGGACCAAGTGCCGGAGAAGCACCTGTGCCAAATATGCAAGGAATCTCCGGCTGCGAGAACAAACAGTCGCTTTGCACTAGACCAGGATTGGCTAAAGGAGGGGAAGTTAAATTCTGTTGAGCTTTACGAGGAGGGCAGAAGGAGGAGGACAAATAGAAGAAGAATGAAGAAAAAGTTGAGAAGAGGAAGTGTTGACAGTGGAGACGAAGAAGAAGAAGAAGAAGAAGAAGAGCAAGAGGAGGAGGAGGAGGAAGCCGGTCAAGAAGACAGGGATGAGGACGAAGATGAAGAGGAAGAACAGGAGGAAGAAGAGGCCAACGAAAATATTGACAGAGATGATCTCAACATGGAGGATCTGCCCTTGATGGCACTGAAGAAGAATTCCACGAGGTATTCCTCTGCCTCAACTGAACTACTCCTTGATAACCGGAGAGAGGCGAATTCGTTCAGGAAGCTATCAGAACTCCTGGCCGACTTGAGCAATCTGAGTCAGGTGATACACTCTTTAAGAGTCAAGCTGCACATTGCGACCCAGAGAAATCACAGCAAGGTTTTTATGTGGTCCTCTCCATGGAATGAATCTGATAGAGAGCAAGAAAGCAACTTCGGCGGTGACCCGTTAAGTAAGCCTACTTTGACCCATGTCCAGGTGGAACAGGAGCAAAAGAGGGATCCAGAGAACAAAGATCGAGAGCTATCAAGCCACTCTGTGGATGGTCCGCGGAACGATACACCAAAAAGCGAGGCCGAGTCGTCTATCCCAGAACTGCCCGGAACAAATGAAGCGAGGCCGGACGAGAACGCCATAAAGCAGGAGGAGGATTCTGGCGAAGGCCAGAATGGAACCGATGTCCCCGATTGTACTCTAAAGAAATCTGCTAATCAAGAGGCCAACAGCACCCAGTCTAGAATGGACCAGAGTGAAGCTGGCCAGCGCGCATCTTGTTCTCCTTCTTTCAGGCCTTCTGTGCCGTCACCACCTGCGTCATGCTCGGCGAGGGATAATCGGGAATCTAAGCAAGTCGTTAATGATGTCGCCACTTCCCCATCCTCCTCCGCCCTTGATACTCCCTCAGCGTCTCCACCAGACCACCATGTCAAGCTGGAGGCGGAAGAGGGAGATGGCGGAACTTCCAGCAACGGCAATGCAAATGTTTCATCTCTGGAGGTGGACACCGGCATGATTCTTCCCTCCATGTCAGAGGTAGAACGTCTTCTGCCGAGCCTTATCGAGGGCTTGAAGCAGGATCTAAACTCCCCTTCCCCGGCCGGACCTGCACAGGGCACACCACGTACAGCTTCGACGGCGGTTAGCGGACCTCCGACGCCATTCATTCCCGAGCAAAAACGCATCGATAAAGACGAAAGCAGGCTGAACCTCGTGGAGCACATTAATCATATGCAGACCCGAATTGAACTTTGCCTGGACTGCGTCGAGCAGCAACTGACTGCACTGGAAAACGTAAGCACATCATCATCTTCCTCCTTACAACAGGGGCAACAGAGAGCGGCAAAAACAAGTTTGGTGGGATTAATGCACGACGTTAATATTGCTAGAAAGATGATATGTACCGTCATCGAAGGTGGTCAATAAAGGTTAAATATTGTCACTTTGGATGAGATTATGTTTGCATAAGACGTGGAGGAATTTAATAACGATACAAATATGTACCTAATAAAAGTTAAATGTGTGTGTACAATGTCCAGAACCTATTCTCTTCCCTTCGTTTTACATCCCCGTCATCCTTGCAGATTGTGTGCTAATCTTGAAAAATCCCCCTTCTCGACCAAAGAACTGAAGGGGAGTCCAGACAATTATCGTCGTTGCTTCCCATCAGCTGAAGGAAAGAATTAAAGCAGAAAAATGACCTTTTCTCTACAAGTTTGTTTGTTATGTTACGTATGAAGAAGGGTGTTCGAGCTATAAACAGCGACAGCTTCATCCTTGCGCTTCCATTTATTCCCTTTTTCCATTTCTAAGAGAGCTCCTACATGAGCATTAACGCAGGAAATATTTCCGGTAATATTTCACTTCTCAGCCCGGCAAGCTAGGCCGTGAGTGTGTGAGGGGGAGAATTGTTTTGCTTCAGAGCAAGAAATATTTCCAGAAATATTACCGGAAATATTTCTTGTTTTATTACCCGTGTAGGAGCTCTCTAAAGCTTTTTCTTTAAAGTTTTAATTCCTTTTTCGAGCTATTTATTAAATAATCTTTTTTTTCAAGAAATGCCAGGATTTTTCTTTGGGCCTGGAGCCAGTTTGCCTTGTTTTTTAGCACCTAATTCTGCCAACTGATTTTTTGTAGTGGTTTAGAAAAGCTTTTTTAGTAGTTCTACTCAATGTACTGAAAGGCTGACGGATGTTGTGTTGTAAAGTTCATTATGTGGTGGCATTTTCTCTAGATTCAAATTTAGGTTTGGCCACACAAAAGTGCAATGCATTGTGCAGTGATTAACTACGTGCTGTATTTTTTTTAAATTGCCCTTGGAAAGTCTCCCTTTTTTGCCAAAAATATTCCTTTTTAACTAAGAAGTGCACATTTTTTTTTGCTTAAAAAAAGTAACAAAACATTTGACACGGTTTCTTATTATTAGCAAGTCTATATTTCAAATTATATCGTTCTTAATTCTTCTGGAATGTGGCCGCGCTATTGTCTCCTCCTTGTTCTTCAGCCGGCACCTTCCAATTGAGCTCCTTTCCCTTGTCGTAGAGCGAGCTGAGCGCCTCCACCACCTTGCCGTCCCGTTTCAGCTGTTGGTGCTTCTTGTACAGCAGCAGAGCGGTGACCGCGTCCTCGATGGAGTCGTGCGTTTCTCCCTGGATGCGCTTGCCCAGGAAGTGCCAGGCGAGGAACTTGAGCGACACCATTCGATGGTGCGGCATATGGAAGAGGTGGACCGTGTCGATCACCTGATCCACAGGGACAACCAGATTGATCACTTTGAAATCGTTCTTGAGGCCGTGGCCGATGAATGTGCAGCCAGTGTCCACGAGGTAGCGGAGCTTTTTGTACGTGGACTTCAGAGTCGTCAAATGTTTGGAGCTAAAGTTGGCGTCGAGATCGCCTAAGAGAAAGAATAAAACATGGATCAGGAAGTTGTTCTTTAGCATAAAAAGGAAGTAAACAAAGTTGCTTCAATCGGAGAGAACAGGGAGAGAATGACGACTCCTCCTCTTTTACTATAATTATATATATATATATATATATATATATATATATATATATATATATATATATATATATATATATATATATATATATATCTAACTCGCTGTAATAAAGGAAGCTATATATACCTGGCCGGATACCGGAGAATTTGGTGACATAGTCCACCACCTGCTCCTGGGTGGATATGTAGTCGTCAATGAAGGGCTCGCCTTCGTTGGGCCCTTGACCGCGAACACAGGTAATGCGTGCAACAGACCTGGAAGAGGGGAAACATATTACTCGCAACTCGCAAGTCTTTTCTTCCTGCCGACGTTTCTTACATTTGGGCTGCTTTTATGGTGGATACTTTTCCATCACTTCGCAGTTCAGACTCTTCTTGATTGAGCGTGACGAATTCCGCGTCAATGGCAACGAGGTCCCCCTTTCGAGGCATTTCTTCGGCCGACAGCGGACTAAAGGTAATTCTCTTACGACCTCCCTTCTGAGCCAGAGACTTATCATCTCCAAACACTTCCGCGCTGATTGGGTTCCGGAAGCTCAGCTGATTGGTGGGCTCCTCATCATCCTGACATTGGTACATGAAGACGGCGGGGATCTTCCATTTCAGGTTGAACCATGTCGCCTCCTCGGGCATAATCGTGTTGATGCTAAAGTCGTTGAACAAGTACCATTGGCTCACCTAAAACATAGATGTTATTAAATAGGCTCGACGGAAAGAAAAGCTTCTTCTCACCGGTGACGCGATCCGGGAATGATAGTAGGGTCCGACGTTGATGGCAGCAACGATATTGTGCGGTTGTCCGCTACTGCTCTCGTTAACGGCGCAACAGATAGCGTAGCTAAAATCAAGGAATAACATTTAAAGAGATTCCTTTTTCAACATTAATGCATATACCAAAGCAGCACAGGTACTATTTTTATTAACCTTGATACGACCGTATTTTTCTAATCAAAAATATTTTGATTAAAAAAACCATTTACGAGACTTTTTGAACTTTATTCCCTGTACTAACCAGGTGCTAAAAAAGACAACTCCAAGTACTAACGTTTAAAACATCCTATACTAACGTGTTTTATGTTTTATGTTTATACTTTTGGACAATGGCTCATACATATATTAACATTACTCTATATACCTTGGACGTTCCCAAATTACACTTACAGGTTGTAGACTTTACTTTCCAGTACTGGTGAATCTGTAGCTGCCAATGAGTCATTTCCGTATGTAACCTTGCCGTTTTCATGCCGATTGATTTTGATGCTCATTGGAACGTAGGACTTGTTGAGTTGCATGAGCTTGTCCCCGACATCTAGCTCTTGCTTCGCACCAGAGCTTGAATCCGGGTGCCAGAATTTGCAATCTGGTCGGTTGCACGCCTGCGCGTATCGACACGGCCGCACATTTCCAGGTGCGGCAGCAGCAGCAGGAGGAGACGCCGCCTTTGGATCTTGGTCAGGAACCGGCTTCTGCTCCTTGTTGTACGTGCTCTCCATTTGGGCTTGCCAGAAGGCCAGGTCCTGAGGATTGTCCATCCCTGCATTCATGGACAATATGTGCGGTAGCGAGAGCAGGTTCCTGCTTTGGCTGGTGGGCTGGTACTTTTGGCACTTTTCGCACCACGCTGGCGTCGTTTGTTCCGGACACATGGAGAGACAGACGATCTCTTCAAAGCTGGCGGACACGAGCTTGTCCGGATAAAGCAGGTTGACGAGCAGCACGGTGTCCCGAGTGGAGACGGTGCGCTTGCACTTTGTGCACACGTTCACTTTGTCGTGTTTCATCCCAAACAGGAGGTTAAACATGTCCGAAGACGACGACCAAGTATCCTGGTCGGCCCCCCCTGCGAGTCTCCGGTTGGAAGAAGGATTCGCCCCGCTGTCCGAGGGAGAAGAGGAAAACGAGGATTGCATTTGTTGCAAGATAAAGCGATTCCAGCCTATGAATGGGATCATGAGATGCATCTTTAAATACACAAGTACATTGATATACTTGAATTGAAACAATAACGACTCAAAATTTATTACAAAATAGTGTCCATTATGTAACTGCCGCGTGTAACATAAACAGGAAACATAAAATTTTGGGTATTTTTACCAATAAGTGATCTTGGTGCAAGTAAAAAAAAACTAATAGATGACCAATGCTAAAACTAATGTAACCTTCAAAAAATGTAAACAGTTCCTAACAATACATGAAAGGTTATTCAAGTATGCTTGGCGCAAGTAAAACATCTCAAGTCCTTAAGTGAGCTTTGGATAACTCTTAATTGTAAAGTGATGGTGAGCATTTACTGCATATACAGATTTCTGACTTGTAACTATTTCCAATTTAAAAATTCATGCAAAAAAATTATAGAATAATAATATAATTGTTGTTGTTAAGAACTCACTTTGAATCAACCTCGTGATGTTACTTTTCCATACGGAGCTCGTGTCAGTGAAGACAAGACCAAGAGCAGAAGCTTCAGGGATTGTTCGAAGAGACCGGAGAAAATTTCCAGCTTGGCATGGAATGCCAGAACTGATGTCCAACATGTGAAAGACGAACTGTAAGTAAAAAAGAAAATGGAATCTTTAATGGTACAAGACAGGTCATCAAGCAATCTGAACACGGTTAATATGGCAAAAATGACCGAGATAGTCCCAAATTACAGTATATCATATTTTTTTTGCATTTATCACTATATATTGATGGGGCCGAAAAATACACTAAGTTTCGTATTTCTTGTTTTAATTTTAGTTAACCTTTACTTTAAATATAAGATCAATTAGAAAGTAGGAAAACACTCCCAATATCTTAAAGTACACTCACCGACAGTTCACAGCAAATGCAATTTTCCTTGTTGCACGTGTGGTTGAGAATTAGAATGCGCAATTTGTTTGTGTAATATAAAATTTGTAGCATCGAGTTTGAATAAGAGTTTGGCAGGGCAGCTTCCAAGCCGCAGAAGCCTGTACGGTTGTAGCGGTCAAAATCAAAGTCATCTGCACCCATCTTTGAGAACTTAATGGAGACTTTTCTGTACAAGTTGGGAGTGTCCATGACTCCGTCCTTGCCGTCCGTGGCAGTCTCACTGGTCTTATCTCTCGAATCTCTTGGCCGTTGCACGTTGGCGTAGCGAACTTGGTTCCGCTTGCCGTTAATAAAGTTGCGTGCGTAGCCTATTGTGCCCACCACCTTCATGCTGCGAAGGATCTCGCTATCAATTTCGGGAGTCGGTCGATGCGCTTGCCGGTTAAAGCGGTCCGGCCAGTATTCGGAGGCGTAGGAAGACTGCCCCGGGGGGAGGTGTGGCCTTGGGACCGAGGAGTAAATGGCCAGTTCATCCTCGATGGGCATGTGCGGGTGTTGGGGCAACGGGTCGGCGAATTCAGTGACCCTGGCGTATGGGTTTAACACTGGATCTGGCACCGATGAGAATAAATGCAGAGAGTTGGTCGTGTCTCCAAAGGCAAGGCACTGGTTCGACGGAGAGATGTCCATAGAAATGGTGCTGCTGCCCTCCATCGGCATCTGCACCTGAAAAATGGAGATGGGCGGTGCGGACAAGGCTGCGGTGTCCACCAATTGGACCTGTCCCAGGCAAGAGAGCACGGCGATTCGAGACGACATAGAAGGGAGGAAGCGCAGCTGGTAGGGCAACACCATCACTTGGATGGGAGAGATGGCTCGGAACATGCGGAGGTCGTATACCATGAGAAACCGATCTGGCTGAGTCACGCCTTGTCGGAGAGATTGTCCGCAGGTCACCAAGTGATGTCCTTGCACATCAAAGTCGGAGAGGACGCCAGAATGTGCATCAAGAGTTTGGATCACTGAAAGAAAAGGGGTTAAAGTTGCTAACGCAGGCGCAAGCTCCTTCTTCTTCTTCTTCTCACCCTTTAGTGTCCTCGGGTCCCGCAAGACGACCTTTCCTCTGACAGCATCCCCACAGCACAGGAATCGTACGTGGTCGCGGAGAATGGCGCAAGATCCTCCTGGGTCCACAGTCTCATAGCGACACTCCTTGAGAGTGGCCAAGTCCAGTTCGACCAGCCGCTCCTGCATGCCTCCCATGAGGACCCGATTATTTCGGGGGTTGTGGGACAAACTGTGCATGTCGATCCTGCAGGACAAAGCTACATGAAGCCTCCGACTATGTCATGACGACATTACTTACATATTCTCTGAAGTGTGGGTGAAGCACGGAATCCCCCTTCGCATTTGAGATCGCAGTGTGGAGTTTGTGAGAGCCAGGATGGAGTTATCCAGAGTCATGATGTTCCGAACCTCCTCAGTAGGATGAACTTGAAATGAGGTGTACTTTTGTAATTCAGGGCCGTAGTAAGAGGTGACATGGCCGCTCTTGCTACCCATCCACAGAAGCTCTTCATGCAAGTCAAAGTTAAGGGCACTTACACCCATCTCTTTCTCCTAAAGTAGAAAAGGAATATTAAGATATCTTCAATAAACATAGCCTTTTCCCCTCATTCCTTTTGAATTCCGTCACAGACAATGCTATTGATCAAGTCAAACTCATTTTCAGGCAGGTAAGTATCTGAAATAAGGAATAGTATAGGAAACGTTGAAATAGCCGACGCTGTTGATCTCACCCTCAAATCCCTCGGAAAAGTCAGCCGGCGCGGACGTCGTCAGGAGGTCGTCCCCAACATTACCATTATTGGCAGCTGGGTCGGAGGTGGGGTCTGGATACTCCATGCGGCGGCTATATGTCCTTTGCCGTCCTATAAAGAAAACAATAGAAATGTTGTAGTCCTTTTCTTTAAATTCACAGAAATATTTCAATAATTGCATTTATATTTTATATCACCATTTGTTATAGCACAGCTTATTATATGAATATCACCAGAATTGGAAGTATTCCCCTTCCTTCTCTAAATTCCATCACTGTTTTCTTTGGGTCATTAACAATTCATTCATTTGAATCCTTAATGCCTCATTCTCCGACAACAAGTCCTTTGTTCTTCGCTCTTGGCACTCCAGAAGCCTCAGCTGTTGTTGTTGGGCTCCAGACACAAAAGGGGAAGCATCTCCTCCTCCTCCAGCGCCCCTGCTGCTGCCTCCATGACCATCCGTCGCCTCCTTTTGCTGCTGTAGAGCAGCAGCAAGAAGTTTCCATATGTCCGACTGCCGTTTTCTTTGTAACTTAGCAAGGCCTGTGAGGAAGAGGTCCAAGTTTTGCTGCAGCATGGTCTGGTCCGTTTGACAGCGTCGCAACTTTTCCAAGACGGCGAAAAGTCGTTGTCTCTTGGCAAAATGGGCATGGAGGAACTCATGTCGAGCCTTTAAGCACTGAACCACGAGCTGACAGCCACTCTTAACATTATCCTGCTCGCGTCGTCCTTCCACAGGAATAGTCTTTATACTTTCATAATTGAGCAAGCTCTGCTCGAATAGGCATTGGAGGAATTTGTTCTCGACATCACAATCAAATTCCAACAACTCTTTCTGCATCAATTTGATCACAGCATCAGAGCCACTAGCTTTGCCTCTCACATGATGAAGACTTTCTCTCAACTCCCTTTCAGAAGATTGCCAGGATTCGAACATTCGGTTGGATTTGATTTGGTTTGGCCCCTTTTGGTCCTGATATTTTTCCGTGTCAAAGAGGAGGCTCGCCTAGAAGAGGTGTACACTATTAATATTGCTTCGTATATTCGTGCATGAAGCCCTACCTGGAAGAATTCAAACTTGGCAATGACTCTTTCCATTGCCCTGGTATTATCGGCGCTCTTTGCAGTGACATCCAGCAGAGACCGTTTAATGTGCCTCAGTAGCACGTCGTTCCCGTCCTTGAGTTGCGCGCAGGCCTGCTGCTCTTGACGGACAAAGGATATAATATGGGAGTAAATAAGCTTCCGATGAGGGTAGGAGACCTCGGTCCGCGGGTTCTGAAGGTAAGGCTCAATCGAGTACGGAAGCAGTAGATCCACAGCCTTGACTTGCTCCACGAGATCCATCCGAGTCTGGTTGAAGACGTAGACAATCATCACCGCCTCCTCATTAGAAGCTGCTTCGAGCTGCTGCAGAAGCTCGTCGAGTGGACGAATCTCCTCCCCTTCGACGGTCAATAGGAGCTGGGACGCGGCAGGCACACCCAACTCTCGCTCCAGAAACTGAATCAAGTCCCTGCCTGTCCAGCCCTCGCCCGGAATGCAGTCCAACTTCAAAGGCCCTCGATTGGCACACACGAGTTGGACACGGTGACAGGAGAGAATGGCGCCCAGTTCTTTAAAGATGCACACGTCCCCCTCTTCATTCTTTCCTCTTTGAGCCGGGTCCCAACGGAGAAGAGAGCCGATCCAAGAGGCCAAATCCTTAGACAGGGTTCTTGAAAGCTGGATTTCTGGGGGGAAACTGGTCCTGGTCTTAATGGTACCACAAGGATCCTGGTAAATGCATATGACGTCAGGAGCTTTTTCTCGGACCGAATCCATCCACTGGGCGGGTCCCATATTTGGTAGGAAAGGCCTGCAAATGAATATATTTATATAGTGCAGAGCTATTCTTGAGTCGAGCAAAATTTTATTCTGAGGTACCTCTGACCAGTGATGATCTCGTGCGCAATGAAACCAAGACTCCAGTAATCTACCGAGCGCGTATATGTCTGACTAAGGAAGAGCTCCGGAGCAATGTATTGCAAAGTACCCACAAAGCTGAGGGCGACGCTCGATTGGCCCAGTTCCTTGGCATAACCGAGATCAATCAGCTTGTACACCACTCTCTCGGGCTCGTCTTTGAGGACCACATTTTCCGGCTTTAAATCTCGATGAATTATCCGCCGATTATGCAGAAAGCCGAGAGCAGAGGCAATGTCGCTGATAACAGAAAGAACTTCCTTGGTAGATAGACCGCAGCAGTTTTTGGGCGTGTTAAGCACCTTTCGCAAGTCCCCTCCAGGGCAAAACTCCATGCATAGAAGCGGCAGTCCTGAGCTCTCGCTCCCGCAAAGAGCTTCTTGCAAATCGGGCGGCGTCGGAAAACATTGCACCACATTGGGATGATCCAGGCGCTGTAAAATGTCCACTTCCTGCCGCCACTGTTCACGGTGCTAAGGAAGGTCAAACATTAGAAACAAGGCTTAAATAAGGTTTGAAATTTGTCACCACTACCTTTTCAGAGAGTGCCACTTCTTCCCCGAATCTGCACTTTTTCAGTGCCACTACCCAGTCTGGCTTCTCTCTGTTAGCCCACACATGCACAATTCCAAAGCTCCCGGTTCCCAATTGAGCCTGGCACCGCCACGCGCCCACGAGTTGCCCCACGCGAACGCTGCTGGTCGGAGCCTGGATCGCGCTCGAATCCGCCGGAGCTGCAGCGGACACGGCGCGCGGCATTCTTCATGAGACGAAGGAGACCACCCAAGATATTGTCCTACAATAGAATATAGGAGGCCGAGAATCCCTGGATCAGCCGGTCTAAAGAGTCTAGGATCGAGAATCGAGATGACGGTACACTGGGGAAAGACTGTGGTATAAAGGCGACGGTGTCTTTGCGGTCTTGCACTTCTTTCGAAGAAGACCCCTCCCTCTTATATTACACTCCACTGCACTGCAGGTTCCACATACCGATGGTTGACTCTAGTAGCTGGCCCGTCTGTTAAGGGAGAGTGTCCTATTTCGTCAAAACCCGATCCGAGGGGCACTAGCACCAGGTACAGAACTTTGGCACTTTGGCTCCGACGAAATCGTTCCCGTCGGCTAGAAGTCCCAAGCAGAGGCTGCAGATGCGTGGAATGGGAGCCTCCATCTCCAGGAGTGTCGCTCCACTGATGGCGACAGTCTTACAGCCCATTGGGGCTTAGGCAACGATGGCGAAGACTCGAAAATAGGCAAGCTTTCAATAATGTTCTAGTTGCGGAGAGATAATATTATCCGTCAGGCACACGAAAGTTGTTTCAATAAGTTGAGTTAGTTGACATTGAGCTTTTTAGTAAAGAGACTTCAGCTTCCAATCTCCCTCCCATTGAGATACTATAATACTATTATTGTATCTCAATGCTCCCTCCCCTCTCCGTAGGCGTCACCGGTATACTGCTGTAAAGCTTTTTGTATAGGTTGACAATAAGGTTTTATAGACGTATATTTATTATTAATCGATCTAAATAATTCTGTGGATTTTCAAAAAACGATGTTAACACATAGAATAGCGAAATCTAATAATTTGTACCAGAAATGTAACAATTCACTAGGCCGGAATGAAAGAATTTGGAATCCCTACATTGACAGAAAAAAGCTGCTGAGTCCTGCTTACACATTGAGGTACTAAATACTGTATTATAGTACCTCAATGTGCTGACAAGCCTGACCATCGAAATAGGACAAGATGGAAGGGAATTACAGACAACATTGTCAATTTCCTCTCCCGTTAGAGGTTCTGTGAGCAAAAATCATGTGTTCCGAGCTCAAAACCGGATCACTAATAGCATCATCTTTTTGTGTACAAAAAGAATTCCCTTTCTCCTGTTAGTAGTAGTTCAATGCGAAAAGCACTGCTGCTGATATCAGAAACCTAAAACCTACTATACAAGACTCTTGTATAGTAGGTTCATGCTAAAACCCAAGGGGTGCCCGCAGCATAGAACTAGGAATATATACCTCTAGAAGAGTCCCTGACCCGTACCGTCCTGCCTACGTAGCTTGAGTGTTTATGTCGTTTTGTAGTGCTGCTGCATTTTGGGATGAGAAGGGCATAAGAGCACTCAGCCAGCCTGTGTTGGCTGGGGAGAAAACTAATTATCTGCTTTAAAAGCCTTGTGAAATCATTTAGTGTTGAATGTCATTAATAGTTTCTATTTGTATTATTAGTACAAGCATAATGATATTAATAATATATATACTAAAACCTAACTTGAAAGCCATAATATTGGTTTTAATGTCTCGTTCGCACCCACACACGGCCCCGGTAGCCTGTGGCTAAGTACAGGAAGTGAACGTCGGAGCATCAAAGTCAGAGTGTTATAGTGAGCTCTTTAGTGCTCTCTAGAGCACGATATTAGGCTCTATTAGTGCGCCCCTCTCATGCACGATCCTTCGCTCAAGGGCCTCTATATTGAAAATATAGAGGCCCTTGCTTCACTTCACTTGATTAGGGCAAGGGCCTCTATATTGAAAATATAGAGGCCCTTGATTAGGGTCTCTTCTAGAGGTACAATATATATATATTCCAAATTCTTTGGCCCGCAGGGAAAACGTTTGAATTTGTCTCTTTTTTCCCCACTCCCGCTCACTTCAAAGAGTGTAAAATGTCTCATAAGTGTCTCATAAGTCCTTACAGACTCAGCTTTCAGGCAGCTCTTGCTGAAGCCCGCAGAAAGCAAACCTTTTGTCTCTTATATTAACCTTGCTAAAACCAGAGAATGTGCTACGCATCGACCGATGCCTTCATTCCTAAGACCGTGTAGCTCAAAAGTCGGAAGACAGAAGAAGGCCATTGTACGCAACCTCTCATGCTGTCTACAGGGTGTTTCATAATTCATGTGGCAATTATGAATGTTAATAGCTCGCTCCTACTTCACTTTAGAACTTTTGTTATGAAGTAAAGATGTAAAATTTACAGTGGGAAATTTTATATTCACTACTTTTTACACCCATTGTGTTTACCGTATTTTGATACCACTGTGCTGAATTTGACCCCAAAATCATGCATTTCAGTACTTAAATTACTAAAATGATAGTGTTTTGTCTGATGGGAAGGCCTACAGCTCCCATTTAAGCACCCAATATGGCCTGTAATTGACATTTCAGGCTATTAGCATTGGTTAATATCATGTTTAATACCTATTATAGACATGTTCTGCACAAAATACCTGAGCTAGACTACTTTGCAACCCTAAAAGGAAGCAAAATATAGCTCTTTCTTTAAGAAAATGTCTTTTTATGGACTTATATAACAAAAAAGAGTCAAAAACTGTTTTCCACTTTTTTTAATATTTGCTATGCATCCCTTTTTATATATTTTAGGGTACTACCTTTTCAGGTTCATTGCAATAGCACG
>LR137781.1:8090-18948 GCA_900659605.1 Tisbe holothuriae | reverse complement strand
GTGCGTTGAAAAGACTGTCTCATATCATCCTCCTTTGTTCCAAATTAAAAAGGGTCTTTTGAATGCCAAAGCCTAATTCCTCTTGGATAATGCTAATATTCCTCCTGCCTTTGTGTGCATGCTTCAGACAGGAAGGAATTCGTTAATTACCAATATCGTTGCCGTAAGGATCCCGTTTTTGTTGTAACATGAACGGGCTTTAGTTATAATAATAATAATGATGAAGCTCAGCCAAAGAAGAAGAAAAAAGAGTCTTCAATCCATCAGATTTGGTATTTTGCGCCGTCGAGGCAACATTTAATATTTCTCGTCATGATCTAACAAGATTGTTATTTACGAGCCAAGATGAAATAATTGTAACGGCCACTATCAAGAAGCCGTTCACATGCACCGTGATTACAATGTTGATTTAATTATACACGTTTGAGGTCTAGACATAAACGCATATTTTATACATGATTTAACCTGTCTAAAATGCGTTCTTCTTCTGACATCAGGTGACCTCTTTTGCACATAAAAGGAGACGCAAAAATGGAACAAGAGTTTTTGAGGCACGTGTAGACATGCCATCCAAGGTTAAGACTGCTGTGCTGTCAACGCACGTGAAATTAAACATGTTGCAAATATATGTACGACTGTGACGCCATTTCTCACATTGAAGGTTGCTTATTCTAATCACGTGATACTGCATCTTAAACCATCCCGAAATAGTGCATTTCTTCGATCGCATTCCTGCACGTCCCCGTTCATCTCGACTGGTTTTGACTACTCTCGCATTATTATTATTGTCTCCAAAGGGGATCGATCTCAGCCTGAGTTATGAAAGCGCAGATTGGAATTTTCCTCGCATTCTTCGAGAGAAGCTTCTCAATAAGATGATGATGATCGAGATATCAGAGATGCTGAGAAAGAAATCGAAGTTACGAAAGTAGTTTAAGGTCAGATGGAAGAGGTATTTTTTAGAAGGCGCTAAATGTGGAGCATGAAGGAACTCTTTTTCGGTTGCAAATCATTTGATGCTGAAAATAACGATCATTATTTGTAGCATATACAGCTTAGGGATGCCGTTCTGTACAATAGCTAACTGTATATCCTCGTGACCTAATAATGTAATTCAGTTGAATCCTTCTTTCGTCCCTGCGACCGCAAGCCAAAATATATATCAGACAAAACTGTTCTTCCCTCCATTTCCGCATCCACCGCAATAATCTCACAATTTGAAGCAACTGTTTTTGCTCCATTTTTGGTCGAAATTACGATATTGTTTCGCCTGCCGTCGTTGTCATTTGTAAACCCATTTCCGTCGCAATCATTTTTCAGGGGTTCATTCTCCCCAAGTGAGTGTTACTACACCAGCCACACCTTCTTTTTGCATCCCATATCGTATATGGTGCTTTTATCTCCTCATAAACTACTGCTCCTGCCATACATTCCCACTCTCCACTCCTCAAAAAGAGGGTTGCGCACCCTTTGTGTCCGCTCATGGTCAATAATGTATACATGAGGTGGCCAGGGCACCATTATTTTTATATTTAAGAGGGTTGAGAGTAGCCAAAAGTAGGAAGAAGAAGGGTTGATTTCAGCAGAAAGGGCATTGTTCTACCCCCTACTCGTGGTTATTTATCTATTGGCTCCACAGCCTTAAAGAGGTAAAACAATAAATAATTAAACAGAGAGGGTGGTTCCAGCTAAATGTGTGGTCTAAGTTTATTAATTGCTCGTACTCGTAAGAGTTAAACTTGGAATATTCGTACTCTGGCGATAAAATGTCCTTTTCCCCCTCTGGGCCCGAGTGACATAACCGACATTCTTTCTAGGACATTCTTCCGAGATGCCGCCAATGCCCCCCAGAGATGCTTTTAATAAAGTCTATAACGAAGGTAGCAGTAAGCACATCGTTAGCTGGAGATGTCGATAAAAATTGCACTACTACTCTTTGGACTCCTTTTGAAAGGTTTTGCAAGAGGCCTTCTTGTTACGCTTGAAGTATACAATGTGCTCCGAGGAGGCAAGATTCAAGTTACAGTTTTAGAAATTTTATCATTTAGTAAGAGCTGTATAAAACTTATTGATAAAAACAGATGCATATCAATTAAATGCATAACAATAGTTTTTTAACATATAATTAAAAAGTAAGGATAATATAAATTCTCTCAATTTACTTACAAAACGTAGACTACAATCAATTTTGGCAACAAAGGTAACCTTCGGCCCCTCTTATTCAAGCCCAACCCTTTCAAAGCTGCAAAAATTAAATGCACAAGTGACCGTTTATTAGCAACAACTGTTGACCAAGCTGCTGCGTCTTCTACGCAAAAAAGAAACAATACCGTTACCAAGGAAGAAGAAGAAGAAAAGGTGATTGAACCTGTGACGCATTTTTCTTGCATAGTTGACGCAATCAGGGGGTGAAAGAATGTTTCAAGAAGAAGACGACCACATAATGTTATTGTCTACACATGGTTAGAAGCAGCAAACGTCCAAGGTCGGGGATAATTCTATTTTTGTGGCCAATTGGAAAATTAACAACAATGAAAAATCGTTTAAAATATGTGGAGCAAAATGCGTAGTTGTGTCGCAAAACGGTAGCAATATGGCAATTCATTAAATGGTGATAATGGCAATTGACCTTAACAAAATGTGACTTCCTTGTTTCTACCACCGCAATATTGTGGCATAAAAAGACAAACTGTTATCTCCTGAGACGTTTTGATTGATTGGGTAATCAGGCTTGAACACGCTACCGATGCTTGTCATATCAAGATATCTTTGGAAGATCTCTGTGGTCAAAATATCGGGGAAGCACAAACGAGGCTAATTTGTTGCCTCTGTTTTTGGGGTTTAGTCGAGTGGAAGGGAATGTTAAGACATTTTTTTGTTCTTAAAAAGGAACTTGTTGAAAAAACGTGAATATTCCCTTTTAAACACAAAGAGTCGTGCTGTAGCACTTTTTTGTTTTAAACCAGACCTCGAAAATAGATAGGAATATGGGTGAGAAACTGGTTTCTAAAAATATTTTCATAAAAAATGTACTTCAGTAATCACAAGAAGCCATAAATGTGTCAATATTACATAACTTTTAAACCATATCAGATAATATGTTTTCGGAGTATTTTAGAAACCCTTCCCCGAACGATACCGCCAATAAAGATCGTATTCATAGTCACGAAAAGGAATCTTAGCACGACGAATATGATGTGATGAGAAATATAAAAACCGAACCCAAGGATTCTGATTATTTGCAAACGTCGGCAACAACGATTGTGTGTGTTGACCCCATGCTGAGATTTCTGTGCAAATATTGACCCTGCCGAGGACGAAGAACTTTTATACGCCTTTGTGTGGAAACAAAATACGCAAAATATGCGTCGGATTGAAATAAAATTGGAGCACGCTTGAAAGTACGTTTGATACAGTTAAAGCTGTCTCTTCCAAATGATGAAGTCGTACTCAGAGTCCATTTTAAGGCTCCCTTTGAAACGTAATGAAGGTCTTCTCTGCAGATAGAGTTCCGCTGATAAAAGCCCTTCTCCCTCTTTTATGCATCATGTTTATATTCATCTAAAAATCATATCTGCAGCCGTGACATTTTGATTCATGAGTCTTGAAGGTAAGAAATGAATTAAATGCGCGCATTGCAGAGCTGAGCATAACAGACCCACTGTGCAGTTAGAGGAATGGGTTGTAGTATGAATGATTCTTGTCATTAGTCTCAGCTGCCCTTTTGGACACGAAAACGCCTCCTTCAGGGATGCCACTTTGCTTATTTAAAGTGTGCAATAGAACATAGTGGCATCCCTTACATTCCAAGCTGTCTGCGAATGCGAAAAGTGAGAGTAGATGGAAGAAGACAAAAATAATAGACTGGGCGAAACCCGCCGCCGAAAGGAATGTCATTTATGCGCATGTCCAAAGTGTATTATTTCTACTCCGCCCAGATAAATAAACACAGGAATCCTTTTTAAAGCCCGCTCAGATTCGTTTGTTCCCGATCCATCTTCGCGCTTGTCACGATTTCCTCTGGCGATAAAAATCACGCTTAGTTGCGGCTACCGAACGAGATGCTGAACTCTATATATTTATAGTTTATACACGGGCTGATTGTTATTACTTTTTAAGCTCTGTTTCTTCTGCTTTTGAAGGTCAGAAAGATTCTTCAAAATCCCGATCGATTTCATGAGAGAAAAATGAAACTTTCCTTTGTCATGATGTGTGAGAACCAGGGTTGCTTAATCGATTACAAAGTCGAGTCGAGTTTCGATTATAATCGACTATTTATGGTCGATTAAAAGTCGACTTTTTCGACTATGAATGGGACAACGTTTATAACATAAAAGTTTAAAGTTTAAAGTCAAATTAAGACCCGTAATAAGCTATAAATTACAAATTAAAAAAATATATGAACATAAACTATTATTATGAAGTAACATGTCACCTATTTATTAAATGTTTAATATGCCAATGTTAGAATAACAATATGATTTTATTATCAGTGCAAAGTTAGCTTACTAAGTATTAATTAAGTTGCTATTAAATAGTAGGTAAACCTAAATGTAGAATTAATAGTGCAGTCTACTAATGAAGGACAAGCTAAAATATTAAATATTTGGTCTTTTTAAAGAAATTAACAATATTATTTAAGGATTGCTCTTTTTAGCCTAAGCATTGGAGCCAAATTGGTATTTCTGCTTTTAAGTTTATATTTTTATGTTAACAAAGTTAATGAGACATATTTATTACTAGACACTCTTCATGGATCTATTACTGGGATATTAGGCATCAATATACCTTAATGTTTTACTATCATCATAGGAATATAAGCTTTAAGTTATAATGAATTTAAAGTCGAAAAAATCGATTAAAGTCGAATTTGGGCCCTCAAAGTCGAAACTCGTTTTTCGACTATATCAAGCAACTCTGGTGAGAACCGAATGTGATCCAGTTCCGATTTCTTTTGTACCGAATGTGATCCAGTTCCGAATTCTTTTGTGTTCTGATAACAAGGAAGACTTATGATGACGTAAGGTGTGGTCACTAAAAATAAAGACTTTTATTATTGCGTAACGAGAAAAATGGCGAACAAAGAAGGAAAGGACCTTGAATTACAATTATTTTTTTCTTCCAGAAATAATCTCTGCGGGAGAAGGAAACTGTTTCGTTTTTAGCACTTGTTCTCGTATGGGGTTGCTAAAATTTAGTGCATATCATGTTGCATAAAGAATAGCAGTTTTCCTTGAATATGCAACCCTTAAAGTCGGTATTATTATCCTCATTTTCTGTTGCAAAAAGATAGAATCAAAATTGAGTGCACTGTGGAGTGGGATTGATTCTAAAAATACTGTAACATACGAGTACTTAAGCGTATTTAATACATTAAACGTCCACTGTGAGCGAATAAGTCCTTTTCCTGTTTTCCCCCTTACTCAAAATGCCAAACGGGGCACTTTTCATTTAATAACACTATCTCTCAGGTCTCCCAAATGCAATTACCTCACTTTGACACCGAATGCACTTTTAAACCTTTTTTATCCCTCTTCCGTCATACCGCGGATGCAAGAAGAAAACCTTTTCAGAGTTTCCTGGTCAGAAAAAGGTATTTGCCGGGGAATCCAGCCAGTGTTATACAACGAAAGAATGTGAAAACGGGCTCTTTTCAGCCCGCTGCATATATTCAAGAACCGCAGCTAATATGTCAATAATCACTGGATCCTAATGTACATAAGCAGTCTTCAAAATGACATCTTTAATGTCAAGGGCATCAACAAAGCACAAACAATGTGAGTTCAAATGAACTTGTTTTCGACCAAACTTCAATCAAAGTTATCGTTAATTGCCAACAGATGCAAAAGTTAATTATTGCATTCTAACGAGATGAAACAAATGTGTGTTCACCGCACCCTTGTTTGTGCTCTAATTCCAATTATAAACGATATAATTTCCGGGGTGAACGCACTTGATGATAAACTTTTGAGTGTTAACATCTTCTCACATTGGGGCGTTGTTTCGTTTCTATTTTGACAGGTGACAGAATGTATTTTACACGGCGTTAAAACGGGGCAACGTCGTCGTCTTCGCTCTTTAGATTGATCAAGCGCTTTTTGGACACATGACAAAAGAAAGATTCTCTCTCAATATGAAGAAGAAGCGGGGAGGAGGTGTTTAAAAAAGCGACGTCGCTTTTGTCGCGTGTTGAAATCGCTTGATTTATGTTTTGAGCTAGTTTCCTTCAAGGTCATCTGACGCACGGCGGCGTACGCTTTATTATTATTAACCCTCGTTTATAATGTACGCATATTTCCATAAAATCCGAAAACGGAGGAGAAACTATTTCGGAGTAGTGACAAAAGGCAGATATTTGACATTGAGTGTTTGTTTTGCCTATGCTTTGGAATTCATCAAAAATGAAAATATCGTGGGACGATTTTTGGCGGCGGTGACAGCAGCTATCGAAGGACATATTTGGCTGTATACGTTATATGGGTATTGACAGCTAAAAGACTCTTAAATGCAACTCTAGCGACCTTCCATTATTACAAGAAAGTCTTTTTAAAGATCTTCCCAATCTAAATTCAGGGCTCCTTCTCCTTCATTTGATCGAGACAAATGATCATTCTCCTAAACCGAAGAAGAAGATTTGCTTCCGACGATGATTTGAGGCACGTGATCACTTTTGAGGTGACCTCAATCCAGTGATGATATGATTAACCTTGCAGCCGATTTCACACTTGGAAACCTCTATTATTGATGTACTTGTACATGTTACTTTAAATGATATCCTACCTGGTGCGGCGATGGCCAGTCCGCTGAGCACGAGCACGGCCAGCGTGTAGAGGCTGAAGCCCGTCATGGTGAGAGGTGGGAGAGGAGGGAAGGAAGGCGGGGAAGTGGAAGAAGTGAGGCGGGAAGCTCCTCAAATCTGAAAAAAGAAAGAATACATACACGTTAATATTCATGGCATGAACACACGTTTGCTACTACATAACAATTTTGGCTCAACTAAGGGTCGCTTCTATGCTACTATTACAATTTTGGGCCCGTTGATGAGCTGTAGTTTACGCGTACAAAATGTAATAACAATGTGCGGATGGTGGCTAAATATGGAAATGTTGCATAAAACGGTCAGTCTCAGCAACGGACAGGAAAAATAAATAATTTGCAGGTCTTCGAATCTTGCCAATCAGGTTTTTTATGCCGTGCATTCTTCCACTCGAGTTTAGCTTTTTGCTTGTTACGTGGCCAATAAAAATACACACACACACCAAGGAGTTCCTTTTGAGAGTGCATTTGAGATTTCGAAGCGATGCCTGACAAATAAATGTTTCTTCTTCCGGACTCAGATCGACTTTGAGAGTGGGGAGATTATTTTCGGATTATGAGTTCCCTGCATTGTATTCAACGATTGTATACAACAGCAGTGCTCTATGGTGGCCCTCATGGGATACATCAAGATTTAACTACTGCTATCAAATAGGATCATGTGTGTGTACTTTCTTTCATAATATCCGACTTGGTCATCGGAAGAGTGATCCATTTCGGTTTTAATATCAGAAGAGCATGATGTAGTACACTCCAGTTTTGGCAACAGAGCTTGAAATACACACTTCGCCTATTTCAAACCTTAACATGTAGAACCAATTCTTTCTATGCAGGAGGAAAATGGACATTTTCTGACGGTTTTCTTTGTCATCGGCTAACCGCATTTTTGCCTCTCTTTCAGGAAGTTCTTGGACATTTTTCAAGAGAGAAATGACGCCTCTGGTCATGTGCACCATAAATGTGTATTTACAGCGAAGGGGGTTTACTTTGGCAACACCAGGCGTGGTTTTCACCCTTGCCGAGGGCCTGCACTATAAAGACAACAATGCATGCGAGAGGTGCTTAAAGGCGGCCGCGGATGCAAGAAAGGCATAATTTATGAACGTTTGTTTCGGCGGAGACAATGCAAAATTGCCGCTTATTAGATATTTTGGCAACTAAGAGAGGTGTAAAATGACTCCATATCGGACGGAACGGCTATTTTTAATCCTGGGAAGAGGTTCATAACTCTTCCATGCATGTGTATGCCCAAGCAATGCATTGTCAAACATTCCTATTTATAATAATGAGTCTTCATCCTTCGGTCCGTTTATAGCCATAACAGTGTTGTTACCCTCGGGGCAAATCTAGGTCCATCCGCGTTTTTGTGATGCTGCTGTGGGCCCGACTCCTACTCTTAAAACGTCCTACGTACGACGAACGTTATTTATCCCCCTGTGGCCGTTTGAGGGCCTAACTGGTGCAACGAGGAGGCTAGACCGGAATTGGACCAACGTCGTTTGCTATGATGTAATAGACCCACCAAGAACGTTAGGTTCAAAAGAGGCCATGGAGTAATTAAGGCGGCATGGATGAAGAAGAAGAAGAAGAAGACGGTAATGAGCCGAAAATGGGCAAAATTAAAGGCAAAAAACAGCCCGTGTTTTAGAGCAACGGATAGATTAAAACTCTGTCAAAGCATTATGATTATTTCCTCTTCAAAGGTTTCTTCTTCCGTCTTCCGGAGCAAGAGAGGAAGAAACAAAAAAGACAAGGTCAATTTGCCCATCGACTTTTAATGGCCGCTCAAAGAGGTTCATCTTCAGCTTGGTTTCATTTAGATGCACTATTCCAAAGTGGCCTTCAATGGATGCATCGATAACTGGCTATCTAAGAGGCATATCAGTCTTGTAAGATTGCGTCACACTTTCAAAGAGGCATTTTTGGGTCCAATCAGGCCGCTATACATACTTTCCCCCCAAAGGATGTGTCGCATTTTGAAGGATGTGTCTCTCTCTGCTATCATGCCATTCCTGGGCGTATTTTATGTCATTGACGTACTATGTACGGTTAGAGGTCTATGCATTGTGGGAGCCGTCTGGGAAAAGTATTCAAAGTGCAGCAGCAGCCACGAAATGTTATTTGGAGTTTCCACGGAATAGTGCAGTTTTTTTGTATTCACCGTAATTAATGTGTTTTCCGTATACTTTGTGCATTTCCTTATACGCTTCCAGTGCATTAAGATGACTCAATTATGCGCACAAGTCCTAATATGTCCGTTTGCCGAGAGCTTCAGTTGATCTCATTCCCATCTCCTGACTAGTAAATCGTAATAAACTGGCATTGCCAAAAAGGGTTCAATCTTCACTTTTACCGTCTTTGGAATGCGGAAAAAGTGAACCCACTCCTCCGGTTGTTAATTGAGCCCTTTTCGGTCGTCATAATAATAACCTCATTGCTGATTGGAGCGAAGTCGGTCGTAAAAACGGTGACCATTTGCCAAGAGTTTTATACCCCCATTTTTCTCCTTCCGACTCTAAGCATTAAAAGTCATCTGGGCATCTTCAGACCGTCTTCTATTTCCTCTTCTCTCCATAGAGCACCGATTCAGGGATTCCAGTTTGGGTGAAAAACGTAGCTCTTACGTCTATAAATGGCATGTAACGTTGTCACTAAGTGTCAACCCTGATCTTTGTTGCCTGTCGATCAGGTTAACAACAGCAACAACGGGCTCATCTTTAGTGTCAGCTGATCGACCTTGAGATTATGGCAACGGTGGTTGTTGCGTCAGAGATTGGTTTTGAGGTGACGCACTTTTTTGCGTACCGGCTGGAATGTGAAGTGTTGTAGCTGCGTCGTCGCCATCGCGAAAAAGGGTTTTCAGTCATAAAACGCAGCTGGAGATCGTAATTGAGGGTTCGTCTTCTTCTCTAAACCGTTTTAAAAACGTGTTTTATTTATGCGAGCAATTTGGAACAGTTAGCTTCGGTGGAAACTATTGGTAAAAACGGATTCGTTCCAGGGAAATGTTGCTACGTTGTGGTTACGGCAACAACGTTTCCTTTCAATTCATTACACATATTATGAAGGTTAAGGCGACACCAAATAGTGATTTTTAAATTTTTTGTACAAAAAGTCATTCAATTCACGTGGGGGTCTTTTTAGGATTTATTTGGCTTCGTCAGCTGAAAGCATCATTAGAAAAGAATGAAAGAAGAAGAGGAACGTTTGAAAAATGACTCAAAAACTCAATTATTTAAATAATCGTTGCATGGCCATTTGCAGAGATTCGATTTGCCACTCAGCTATAAAAAGAAGTGTACTTTGAGCCTCAAAAGAGGGCAACAAGACGAAGAAGAATGAATGCAGTTTCGTTACACTCTGGATGAATGCACGTATCGTATTAAAACGGCCAATGATCCAACGTAGTGTAAAGCCACAGAAGCAACAGGAACATCGTTTAAACTGATCATTTTTTTACAATCGTAATATCCTAATTGCGTCTCGGTCTGCTGAGCAAAATCGTCTCTTTACATTTCTCGTTGAAATGGATTACAAATAACAATTGTGTATCTCAACAGCAAAAACAACCAGGGGCACAAAAAGCGACGACGATGAAGGAATTACTTCAAAAAAGCCGCTTCAACCCCTCGGAGTGGTGAGGATATCAAATTTTGGCAGCCAACAGCGGGGTTCATATCTTGAGTGAAAAAAAGTTGTAGCCGGTCATGTTTATTCACGTGGTGGATTTTATGGACCTTGCTCATGTCCGTTGTTGGTGTCAAATAAAGGGCAAATATATTCTAGCTTTAGCCGTGGATTTAGGGCGGCCACAAATATATCAGAGGTAGTCTTTCCATATACTCTGCTCTCCAAATATGGCGAGGGTGAAACCAATCTTTTGCAGGAAACCCTCCAGCTCCTCCTTGCAGAGTCGTGATTTGCTTTAATAATAACAATGCTGCAACCGGGCTTAAAGTGCCCTCATACACGCCCAGCCAGCCCCATGATGCACACGATGACATGGAGTGTGTTATCCATGATGATAGAGTTCCATGTATGC
>LR137778.1:2546-16995 GCA_900659605.1 Tisbe holothuriae | reverse complement strand
ATTTGCATGTACATAGAATTATAATAACAGCTTTCAGTTTTCAATCACATTCATATCTTAAACCCTACTATACGTTATTTTGGCATCTTTTAATATCCCTCGCAAATCATGATCACCCCTCCTCATCCTTCCCTATCTACAACAACTTTAACCATCACATCTTGACCCCGCCCACGCCCCCATTCTGCTGCTGGCTCCTGAAGATGTTGTCCAGCTCCGTCATGAGCGTCTCGTGCCGGTACGCGACCCTGATGTCGGGCACGTTCGTCCTCGACACGTCATTGCCGGCGACGCCGCCCCGGGTGTAGTTGGGCCCCAGCCAGTGCTGCTTGGCCTCGTGGGAGAAGCCGCTGGTGATGACGGAGTTGCGCGCGAGCTCGCACATGTCGCATGAGGACATCTTCCAGACCTGGGTTGCGATGGAGTATTCCTCCATGAGGGGCTCCTTGGTGAAGTGGAACTGGAGCGGGTCGTCGGTGGAGAGGGAGACCTGGAGGCCGCGGGCCAAGTATTCGGGGAGAGGGGATCTGCAAGCATTATTACATGTTACAAGAAATGCTCAACTACTTTGGTTGTATAATTTACCTGTTGTAGTTAAGGAAGAGCGAGTTGTTGCTAAGTGGCGACATGGCGATTCCGATTTGCGAGAGGTAGTAGAGGTACTGGAGCACGGGGACCTTGCGGAGGAGGAGCCCGTGGGAGATGGACTCGGACATCATGAAGCCGGCCACCAGGTGCTGGAAATGGACGATAACGTGTTAAGAGCACTGGTTACGCGTTGTAATGACTTCAAGTTTACCTGTACTGGTCCCGCCTCTCCACAATGCGGCCTCAGCACAAACGTGTTCAGCCCCCTGTCCCTCCTGTACCGGTTCAGCACCGTCATGTTGGCGTACATGTAGTAGATGTAGTAGGCGTAGGGCGGGTTCTCGTCCTCGCACCACTCGTCCGGCGGCAGCACGTCCTTGTCGAACAGCGGGTTCTCCGGCTTGGACTCGTCGTCCACAGAGTCGAAGCCGATCACGTACTGCAGCAGCTTGTGGAGGTTGGGGTGGCTGCTCGGGTCGAGCGTGGCCTCGAACAGCGGCCGGAAGAGGTTGTCCAGGATCGACTCAAAGTTGGAGACGAGCTTGTTTGACTTGTAGATGTCGTAGAGACGTGGGACCTGAATGAGCCACCTCACGTTGTCCGAGTAGACGTCGTTCTCGACCGCCCACATGGCGAGCTTGTCCCACTCGTCGGAGCTGCGGCCGTAGATCGAGAGGCGGAGCTCAGAGTTCTGGTACTTGGACTCCTCAAGGTCCTAAAATCAAGGAAAGAAGAGTCCAATAAATACTAATTAACGAGATTGATTGTTTTAATCGTACCTGCATGACCTCCTTAATGAGCTTCCCAAAGAACTTTCCATTGATGAAGTTGTCCGTCTTCATGAAGACTTCGCGCAGCCTCGACTCGCCGATCGGGTTGTACTTGGCGTTGAACTTGTCGAAGCGGTGGAAGGTGTTGCGGTCCTACGGTTAGAAACGTTAAAACGGGGTTAAGATCAGAGAATTGTGAAGACTAAATACTTGATTAAAGATTCGACCTAGTTAATGCTACATGAATTGATGTTAATGAGCGGTTAAAGTAACCAAATAACCTTCAAATTTGGTGGCAGTGGTAAAGTACATTCATTATACATAACATTCTTTAACATTCAACATAGAAATACAATTATGAAGACTAGTTGTTTTGCTCAGTGCGGGGATACAATACCAGAAGATGCATTTACAGCGATGCTTGGTTTTAAAACTCTGACGTGCAAACGCAGTTCTGATACGAACTCCACTACTGATACGATAAATTCTTCACGACGATGAGGAGGAGGTTTCCGAACGTGCACTTTCAAGAAGATCACCACAGTTATACATGGATAAGGCAAGCATTACTACATTACAAACTAAGTATTCGTAAGATTTAAAGAGATAGATTAAGGACCTTTTTTAATTGTTGTAATGAATAATGCTTGCCTATTAGATAGGTACATGGAAGAAAGACAGATATTTCCCATTCATAGAGCTCATGAAGCTCCGTGCTTATGAGCTCAAAACTTTGTATATGAAGTTGTGAGCTCATTTTAACATTTAGATACACATACATATATAATATGACAAGTAACATTCATAAATAACACATAAAGAGAGATACATCAATAATACATTCCGAATAACATTGATTGATCCACCAATTACCTTGAATCAAGTACATTAATTTTTACATTTTTACTATAGGGCCCTACTAATAATATTACACATTATATTTGAAACCATGCCACCAAATTTGAAGTTGAATTTCCGAATATATTTTAATAGGTTGCCATATATAGTTAAGATAGATAACAATAAACATGCATTAAGTAGACATATTGAACAGACATTCATTGCTAAAATAACACTTGACTGCTTATAGCTTAATTGCCATTTTCTCTCCAGAAATTCATGCCATTAATAGTGTTCAAATGTAATTTATAGCAATACTGAAAACCGCCATTTCTTGCCCATTTGCTTACCGCGTGCACATCGAGCATGTCGACGGTGAGGTCGTACGGCGTGAGTCCCATGACGTCAAAGAGCTCCTGCAGCGTGAGCACCCTTCCCTGCTCGTTCTTGCACACCTCGGTGGACGCCTCAGTGCGGATCGCCTTCTTGATGAAGCGGAGCAGATGCTTCTGGTTCATGCACGAGGCGGCGTGGATGTGCGTGTCGACCTGAGTTTAAATGCAAATACTATTACTTATTTTCAGTCCCGGACAGAGCTGGTTTACAGGACGAATCTCAGTTTTCTAAAGAACTTTTCCGATGATAATAGCTTTACAGTATTATGTATTACGTTGCTCATCAGTTACCTTTCTGACGTTGTAGAAATCCCTGTGCGCGACGACCTTCTGCGCCGCCAGCTCATTCAACTCATTAAGCAGGACATGCAGCTGAAACTTGGAGAGGAGGAAGCTCAGCCTCCGGAAGCAGAAGCTCTTGAGATCGCCGTTCGAGATGAGCCGGCACATGGTCTGCATGTCGGAGACGTACTCGGCCAGGGCTGGGTAGGTGTAGTCTCGCCTCGCACCGCCCTCGGAGTCGTGCACGTGGAACACGCCCTTGACCAGTTTCAGGGTGGCTGTTGTGTCCTTTTCTGGGAAGCCGCAGTCCCAGTGGTGCTGGGAAGACTTTGGCGGGTGGATTGGGTGATCTAAACAAATATGGTTAATTACCGGTATTAAGTACACGTTTATGAAGCATATATTCAGGTTAGTTAGCATTTTTTCGTCCCTCTCGCAAAGCTGCATCGTCAATGGTGTCTTGCTGCTTCGGAAAATGGACTGGGAATGGTTAAGTTTAGTTTTGTGTTGTATATGGTAAATATAGTGACTTATAAGTATGTTCAGCATAGTTCCTTTCTTCTGCAAATAGCACTGCTCGAATATCAATGAAGCTTTCATGACTAAGTAATTTACACTTGTGCTCATTCTACTGGTATAATCTGTGTGTAGGTGTGTGTAATGTTATGGTGTGTAAGTCGAGGATGTGTGTAGTTATATAATAAGACAACCAAGGATGAAAACAAATAAGGAGAAAGCATATGAAACGAAACAGACACCAAACTGAAATAAATCATGTTTCTTCAGTGGTAATTTGATAGTATTCTGTTTTAAATTACTCTCTGGTACATCCACTGCAGCCCAAAAAGGAAAAGTGGAGGAGATACTTGTTTTAGTGGGAGTTTTGGGGTATTAACGCCAGTATAAATATTCCCCAAGTACAGTATAACAAAGTCAAAGGGGTTTCAATAAAACTGTTCTCTCTCTCTCTCAAACTGTGAAATTACTTTGCAAAGAGGCGGCCGATTCTTCTCTCGTCATTGCTACGGGGTAAACCCATGATTTTAGCGCATCTGAAAAAAGTGAGCGGGTCACAAATTGTGGCTTTACTTGAACCACATCAAACATTGAAAACTATTATAGAAAATGTGTTTGTAACAAATTTGAATTTCCCGCCATTTGGCCTCACCTTCAATGGTGGCCCTGTCCTTGTGCATGCCAGTGATGTCTTTGGCATCCTTGCCATCCATCCTGTCCAGGTACTCCCTGCACACGTCAGGGAACGCCTGCTGAGACATCTCCATGTACCGCTCACGGATTCGGAGGGCTTCAATCAGCTTCACGCTGGCGTACTTGCGGTCCTCCTCCGAGACCTGGATAGAGGAGATAATGCGTTAATGAGGGTCATTAAGTGATTAAGGGGGGACGTACACTAAGAATATACAGAACAATGAGGTTATAACGTATTTTGTTAGTTGTACTGGGATGAGATAGACTAATAACGTCCCATATTTGTCTTTTTTGGACTATATTGATAATATATAAACCCTGCTCCACTCAATGATACTTTTACAAGTGATGCTGCTGTGCCTTCCAAAGATCTTTCCAAACTTACCCCGAAAGAGTGAAATTCCTAAGAAAAGGGGTATAAAAGAGGAGAACACGATAATACAGCTTTACAATTAACGTGTTTGGATACAAAATCTACTGCCCGATTTTAGTGCAGACGTGGATATAGCTTGTTAAAACTAGATTTTCATGGCTCCCCATTTCTACCGACTAACCGCATTTGGTGCCGCATCAAATGAGCCCCTGTTGGGTTCAGCAGTGGTGCAGGCAGGCGGAGTAGTCTCAAAGAATCTTAATTCGTCAACGCGCTTCTTCCTCGTGTTCATCTGCAAAGACGGCTTTCACTACTTCAGGGTTGCCATTTCATGCTAAAATCGTTTTTATAGTTCTCCTTATCTCTACTGGTACCACGTATTCAAACCGGCAACCCTATCGTACTCTTGGGATTTGGCACTCGCTAGCATTTAAGATTGAGGCCATCATATCTTTCTCCAAGAGGGGGAAGCTGAAGCAAAATCTTGCCGACTTTTACATGGAAAAGGTGTAAGGAAAGGGGGAAGAAAGTTATATATTATGGGTCTATCGGGTGAAGGGGGGAAATAAGCACACACACACTCACTAGCGCAGATGCGTCTCCAGTCATAGAGTCATATGGAGTTTATATGTCGTTGACTCACCCCTGTGTTTCCTTCCCCAGTGACTTTGACTCGTTGGAAATCGACCGGCTCGCCCAGGACGGGACCGGCGCCATCTGGGCCGTCGTCGTCATTGCCCATCATGAAGGCGGCGGCGGCGGCAGCAGCGGCCCCATTGGTCTTGGATGGAGTGGGCGCCGGCGTTAGCGGGACTGAGGGTGGCTCAGAAGGGCAAGCGGAGGCCGTCGCGACATTTTCCTTCACCCTGAAAAGTAGATTAGTAGTTAAATTATAGAAATAATTAGTTAATTAAAGGCCACGTTCTAGGTGTAGCGTTTTAAGGGAATATGTGCCCGTCGTCGTCTCTGTGCCAGAGTTTTCTCAATCAGTTTTTAAAGAGAAATATGTTGTCGTTCTTAGTGAAAGCAAACATTTATGTGCATAACGTAAAGAGGACTGGCGCGCCAAGTATGCCAACCACAACTATGAATAATCTAATTTATTACAACTTAGGAGTGCGGTGGTCGGAAAACCAACACAAAAAGTCGTGCAGAAATTAATCCATAAAATGCTCTTTAAAACGAAGAAAGCAGTAGCAGGCCACTTTAACAGTAACATAATAATCGGACTAACGAGTTTTCTTGACGAGCTCTGGCTGCCTTGGCGTTGTGCAGGTTCGAGTCCACTGACAAACCCCGGATCAAGCTTCGTTGTCGCGCCACCAGAGGGCGGGAGCTGTACATGATGACAATAAACAGGACATAGATTCAGTGTGCTCTAATTAGTTACCAATGTGCTCTAATGGTTGAATATTCTAACCTCTTGTAAAACAGTAAATGAGACATGAAACCTTCTTCCAACACCGTTAATACGCCATGAAACTTTTTCCCTGCAGTGAAACTGACCCTACCGCCACTAACTCAAGCAGTCCTGAGACACTGAGCTGTGGAGAAAAATGTCCCTTCTCAAACTTTTCCCTTTCTAAAAACAGATCAGAAATGTCTTGCCAGGTTCACGCGATTATGAGATCATGTCTAATGGCATGAGAAGGCTTTGTAACAATAAGGTTTTAACTTTTAAGGATATATTGATATTGTGCATGGAAGACAGGTCTATGGAGCTAATATGATGAAATTGACGTTTATACTTTATACTAAAGTACTTTGTAGTAGTGATGTTATTACTCATATTAGACTATTAGACTACATGACATAACATTCTTAAACGGTTCTTTAGACTTTTGATTTGGTATATTCAGATCATTCGATGGCAAAATCCATAAAAAAACTACAGCATTCCATTATTTACCTGATCAGCTTCGTCTCAATCTGCTCGATGGGGAACTGCGGCACCTCGTACGGCGCGGACAGCTCATTGGACAGCTGCTTGTCCTCTGCGGCGGCGCCGTGCATCTCGCGGAAGCGGTCGCTCAGCGGGTTCTTGTCCACGAAGGCCGCGGGTGATTCGCTGCCTGGAACGAACAGAGAAGCAAGGTTAATTGGGTAATTAGCGTTAGTTAATGACTTAATGACCTCTGTTAGGATTCATGATATCCTTCTCCCCGTTCCTAGACTCTGAATCCGATCGGATTAATATCGGTCTCACTTTCCTCTGAGCCATGCTGATATGCAAATTCAATTACTGACCACTTCAGACAAGTTCAATCAACTGAGAGATTGGCGGAAGAATCAAGTCTGATCAAGAATATTATGGAACACGGACGTTTGACTTATGTCTCCCTATATGTTATTAGTCATCACTTAACACAATTGTGTTAATATGATAATGCAGATTCAGTTATTCTTCCATATGCATCTAACCTCCATGCCTAAAATAGTCTGATACAAGAGATAACAGTCCGACGGGGATTGTTTAAAATCCCTGCACCGTGCAAACAGACTTGTTATTGTTCTCGTTTTATTACAATCATCAGATTTATGATAATCGCTTAGTAACCTAATTATTACTATTGGGGGAGATATCAGGCTGAGCGTCGGACAGTCTGGGCGATGAATTTCAAAGGAAGTCACAGCCTCGTATTGAAGAGATAATAGAACGTAGTTTAATAATTGACTGTTGAGTAAATATTATGCATCCTTCTCAAGAATGTTTATTATGGCCTTGAAGTCTTTTCTGAATGAACAGTTGAATAAATAATGTTTTGCTAGAAAATGAAAGTTGATCCTGCATTAAAAGGATCAGGCTGTCAAGCAGAAAAATTAGGTTACCCAGTTTTAGCACAGCAAAACATTCTTTAATTAGAATGAAAATACGTATTAGGGCCAATTCATTTCGGAGACTTTTTCCCCGCTGAGTAGGCAAAAAAGCTTTCTTCTACATCTTCTCCCCCTTTTAAAATCTAAACGACATACTTCGTATTTTTTCGCATTTCTTATCGCCGAAAACGGAGAAAGACGAACCGAGTTGACAGCAAGATTCCGAACATTCACGGGATGTCTCTCGCTTTCTTCCGAGTCGGAGGAGGATGAGTTCATCCCCACGTGCCTTCGGAGGCGTTCGGAGGAGCGTGGGCACAGTGCCAGAGATTTTTGAAAAGAGAAAGAGTCCAAAAATAAATTGCAAAACAATTGCCTGCCTTTGTTATGCCGACTGCAGCTTCTTTCATGGAACGTTTTGGAAACCAAGCTCCGAGTATGTTGAATATTTGCCGGACCTTCTCTGATGCTTAATCTCTCGGAATGCACTAAGAGCTCCTAAATAATTCGATCTAGCAACTGTTTACAGCTAATGGCACAAGAAGAAGAAGACATTAAAACTGACTGAAAAACGAGGTTATTTACTGACAAAATACTCAAAATGGTGCAATTAGGCAGCTGAGTCCAACGAGCTGCAATGATTTTATACGTCATTGGTCTTGCACCAGAGTTAGAAACGTGCTTCAATTCATTGCGGTTTTTGCCCCATTTAATTAATATTTCAAGCTTTCTACTTTCCCCCTTAGATTGCGTGGCCGCCTAATTTTAATAACATAAAAAGGCGGTCGGACACAAAAAGAACAAAATTTATTATAACCTGATCCTTATCGGGGAATTTAAGTGTTGTCAGGAATCGGACTCAGTTTCACTAAAGCGTGTTAGAAACACAAAAAAGGGTGAAATTAAGCATATTTGACGGGTCACAAGGCAATTAAATGCATTGGCTCCGTAGAGACACTTCTATATCAAACGAAAAAATAATCCTTTCTAATCTCATCTTCCTATTCCGTCCAGACATTGCAGAGCTGTTCGGAGGAGACTCCTTCCTTTCGGAGGAGCCGCTCGGAGGAGTGGAGAGAGGAGCCTCATTTCCAGTCCTCGCATGACTGCTTTGAAATGGCGTCTCTTCCTAATGCGACTTTTTTCTTTCTTTCTACAGAATCGGCATTAGCATTTATTCAAACTTTTTAAGGACTCATTCTTATTCTTGTGTCTTATTGGAACGGCTTTTGTCACTTTTGCACCAGCCTTAACACATACATACAAGAACAGTTGCTGTCGTTTCGTACAGCACACGCACCATCGTATAAAAATAATGCAAACGCTAGGTGGGCAGGTCATATTTTCAGACTTTTTAATGTGCATATCGTGCTTGAATAACTGTTTTATTGGCGTTGACTATGTTAATAAGTGGTTAAAATATTCCTTATTAACGTTTACAAAAAGCAGCTAGTATACGAGTGAAACAGAAAAAAACGCTGCTATACCACTGGTGAAAGTACCAGTTTTATCCGCAGCAGTGAAACAACCCGACTAGATAAGACAGGACTAAATATGACAATGCAAAAGCTAAGTCCGTTCGTCGGAATTTCCCAGGCGATGCTTCAGAGTAAATGTACCATGTACCGAGGAAAAATATATATAACACGAAAACAGCCCCTTCGGGGCAGTAAAGCCATTTGCTAGCCTTAGATACAAAACCACTTCCAGTCGCTTTTTACACCTATGCCCAAGTGTGATTAGCTTATTTATTTTTATCCTGTGTTTACTTGCAATCTGTGGAAGCTTTTTACCGTTTATTTATAGACCAAAAGGAAACGTAAATCCCAATTTTATGGTCGGCTTTTTTCTATCCATGAAACGTATGCCATGGACATAACAGAATGCCTGGTTGCGTAAAAACATTATTTACGAGACAATAAACATTTTGTAACTCAATTTGTAACTCCATTTACCTGCTTGTAACTCGTGTAATCTCACGGCGGATCCGACCATCGAATCCTCCCTCTAATCGTGTCCAATCCTGAACCCTTCATCGCATGACAATTCAATATCGACATCATGATTGATTTTTACTTCTTCCGAAGCCTCCTCCGAAAGACTCCGAGACTCCTTAAGATCACTTTAAGCACAATTGCGGTCAAAATTATTCAACGTCCTCCCTTCGGAAGCGTTTGGATTGCACTGGCACAAGACAATCTCTAGGTGAAGAAGCTCCTGCTCGGAGGAGGAATTCTTCTATATTTTTAGAAACAATAGCAATTCTGTGAGGAGGAGGAAAGGACGGCGGCCAAGAAGACGAGAGTTGTCTCCTCCTCCTCCGAGTGCTACGAAGACTCTTCCCTTCGGAGGAGAAGGCAAGGTGCAAGTGTAGGAAGAAGGGAGAGTCAGCTGGAAGAAGGAGAATGAAAGAAAGAGCTTTGCTGCTGCTTCTCCCTTCAATGAAATGCACTGTAAATGGACAGCAGGAAGTGATTCACTTCAATGCACACTTTGTGGCAATAAGTACAGTAAAAGAGTGTACTTAAGTATGCATTTTACTTCACTTATAAGCTGACCTGCCCGTTTAATGCTAGTCCAACAACTTCCCCCTTCCTACTTTCCTCTATTCTGCCGCGGCGAATAAACTACAGCAGCAGCGTCGGCTTCGTCCGCGGTGCTCCCAAAGGAGAAGAGAGAGAGAGCTTTTTGGGAATCTTGTAACTGCGATTTTTGCTTACTGGCCCCTTAGTTTTTTTGGCTCGTATTTTGGGTGTGTGTGCGTGGGTTTGTGCGCGCGTGGCTGAACGGTCTTGCTGCGAGTTATAGTGCAGCACGCTTCTTAGTCTTCTTTCATTGCCGCTTTGCTTTCCAAAGTATATGTATAAATGCACTGTGGGATTGTATTAACTGATACCACATATTAAATAAAGAGAGTTAATAAAATTCTACCTGCAATAAAAATTGTCAGAAAACAAGGTTACGTGAGAGAAGAGAAGCTTTCTATAATTTTTTAAAGATCAGTAAAGAAATCACTGTAAAGTAAGCAACGGCGACGTTTAAGGGGCTGGCAAAAATGGACCCTTTTTACGTGTTTTAGCTATATATTAGCATGCAGTAACGCCGCGCTGCTATTGCTGCAGCTGGTAGAGAAAAATCGCACTTTTGACAATAGAAGATTTTCGTCTAAGGAGAAGAAGACATCCATTATACAATGCGCATGAAACGTGCATGAAGAATAGGGAGCAATTGAAATTATTTTAGACAGCTTTAGACTAATACACTTAAATGTTGCATTCGCCTTTCATGACAATCATTATGATGTAGTTAACTTCCTTAAAAAGAATTATAAATCAAGCATACTAGAGACAAAGACTATATTTGATGCAGCTTCATGTACGTTTTCCTCTGCAAAACCACTCGTATTCATCCCTCCCTCGTGTGTGTGCTCTTCACATCCCAGCAGTAGTTGCTTTTAATGAAGTCCGCGCTCTGCTTATGAATTACTTCTTTTCTTTCTTTCTTCTTCCTCGTCCTCGTCTCAGCAAGAACATAAAAACGAGAAAGATCTCTTTTACAAGGCAGACCAATTTCGCTACACACTGACATGGCCTCAATATATATGCATGGAAACAGAGCAAAGATGGCTCCTCTGCTCTGGCTTTTAAATGCACAAGGCTGCTATTGTGTGTATTTTAGGTCATAAATATGAGTGTACATGATGATAAGTGCATTTGTTTGTTTGGCTAGCTTGTGGTCAAAGAATGTGCTTTCAGGCATGATGGAATTACATTATTTGAACAAATACCGCTAAAGTCAGACTGAAACATGTCATGATTCTACAAATTACACTCAGTATTTTTTTCAGAGTTACTATTTTAATAGTAATATTAGTAATGTTTGGTGCTTTTCCATGACCGAGTCTAATGTTCTCTGGCCAGACTCTTTCTCTGCTTGTCACTCACTCTCCAAGTAGTTATGACTCGACTGAAAATGCGGACAAAATTTAGCCGTCAAGGAAAGAAAGGCTAGGAGGGACTAAAATATGTCGGCTACAAAAACAGGTCAAATATTTAATAAGGGCTTTAAAGTAGTTTCTTTTTTTACTATGACCATTCGCTCGTTAATTTGTCGTAGCTGAAAAATACCTTTGAGATTAAAGTCCGTCTAAAACAATGCATTTGACGTCTTCTGGACTCTTGCACGGAACCCGCATTTGCATTGATGTTGTGCAGCAGGTTCAAATTCTCTGTTCTCCTCCTCCGCCCAAATCCCCCATGTTAATTCTCCAATTACAGAGTTAGGAGAGTGTTTTTCTTCAGGGCGAGAAAGCTACAAATATCACATTTTAAAAGCAGGAGGCTTGTTAAGAAGAAATATGGAAATAATTATTAGACCATACAACTAATTTCTTCATAGTGTCTTCCTTGGGACTTTTAACAGTTGTAATACATAACAAAGAGAGTAGAAATAGTTAGGCACAACTGCATCAAAGTAACTTTGCATTGTCATTTTCATGTTCATCATTGCCAGCGGAACTAATTTCTTCCACGTTCATTCTCCGCTCATTTTCAATCATTGTCTCAAGAAGCAAGTTTTCCAGCTTTCCCCTCTCCACGGGTCGTTTACCTTCCTGCATTCAGTCACAAAATTGACGGCTTCCGTTATTTTGTTTTTCCGTACCTTGAGAGTCGGCCAGTAGAGAGTGTGGAAAATGAAAGGAGGCAAGATGCAGAAAGCGCCATCTAAAGGGCTTGTCAAGAACCTTATATTTGTTATTTTGTATATCTTTGAAGTTGAAACAAAGTAGCTGGGAGTAACACAATAAGTTGTTAATGTTATTATTTGCACAAGATCTAATAATAATCCTGATAAATGTCCATTTAAAGTTAGTTACAAGACCAAATCTTCAGTTTATAGCAAGGTGTTTTTTTTGCATAATTTCGTTTTTTTTGCAACATGCTCATTACCTGGCCTAACCACCATCCTATCGCCGTAATTTAGCGCCCTCCTCTCAGCCCCTCGGACATGCACCCGGACCGGGGACTCGGGCACAACCCCGGCCACTCCATTGCCCAGAATCCTGAATTTGGCGGGAAATTTAAAATTTACTACTACAGAACAAGGTATGAAATCTTGCCTTGCAGCCTCCTCGTCCCCAGAGTCGTACCCGAAACCATTATTCATTCCATTCGTATATCTTGAAGCCATATCAACTAATCAATAAAATCACTCTTAAAGATTTGCGACATGAAAGCATTTGAAAATGACGTTTCAAATCTTGGCACCGGCGCTTGTTTTCTTCATTCCCAGCAAGCAAAACAAGATCGTTCAAAGGAGCTTTCTAGATCTTTTCACCGAAAGCGGTAAATTTCCATGCTAAAATACCTCCTCAGAATGACATTCCTCTAAAAATAACTAGACAATTTTCTTAATCTCAGCACGGAATGTGCCAGGAGGAGGGTTAACAATGCTGCTGCTGTCGCAAATCTTTTACACAACACCTGCTCAAAGTTTCAAATCTTCTTCTTCTTTGTCTCTGGAAGCCACTATGATAACTGATATGACTACCTCTGATTTCCCCTTTTTCTGGCCTTACTTTTGAAGAAAGAAAATCAAAAATGCTTCTGCTGCCCAGGTGGGCTGAGGCACGGTAAGAAGACTAGGCGCAAAGGCCAGAAGAACAGCCTTGTATGTATATCATCAACATCAGCTGTGACTAGGGCATTAGTGCTGCATTACCACAACAAACAGTAACATTAACGACCATTAGTTTCATTAAATTTAAAAGCTATACAATCATGAAGTGTGATTGTGTGTTCAAATGAAACATTAACAAAGTTTAGTTATAACATGTTAATGATTACATTTCCGGTTTGCTCTCAGTTCCAACACCCTGTGCGCCTATCCAGGACAAGCGGAAGCAACTTCTTCTTCTTCCAAAACATGCCAGCAGAGCTTTCTCTGAAACATGTCCAAACGGATATATCGACTTAACAACACGACTTGAAGGTCAAAGGAGATCATTTCGGGCACCTATGAACGCTCTGCGCGCGCACAGGTCTCATGGGCATATTATGATCGTTATAGATCAATGGCTTTGTACCTATGCAAGGAATGTGGGCGTTTTTTGCGCAATGTCTGCGGAGACAAAAGAAATTGTGTTTAAAGTCTGTCTGGGTCATATTTAGGTATTTCCACAAAGGAGGAAATGTGGAGTGAGGAGATGAGTATTTCCTGTGTTGCGAGCAATGAAGTTATCATATCTATGGTTTTTGGCCTTAAACGGACATCAAATTCAGAGGAATCTACGCCGTAAGGAGAAAAAGGTCCATCTGCGTAGCGTCTGATGACCATTTGATACGACCGTGTCAACACGATTTAGGGATGATATCCTGGGAGAAAAAGTATAAACAATTTTCTTTACTCAATGGATCAATTACAAACATTGGCAGATATGCATATGCCTTTAATCTGGTATATTTAAATACACCATTCTACATAAACGACGGATAAAATATATAGTTTAAGTGTCAACCCTTATGTCTATCATCGTTTCGTTCCCTTGGGCTCGAGATGATCGTCGTCGTTGCTGAGTGACTTGCTCTCTTAAAAAAGCAAGATCGTCCTGGGAATGCGAATCAAATCGATGGACAAGAACATCATCATAATTTGATTGCGTTCAACGTTGTCAAAGCAAGGATTCGGAGCATTGAAAAAAGGTCGAGTCATTTTTCATATACTCGTACCTTGGAAAGAGTAAAGAGCCAAAAATAAATATCAGATGAATTCTCAGTGAAAATAGTAGTTATGGAAAAATACACTAATGTTTATGAGCATAGAAAATACTATGTAAGTCACTTCAAAGTTATTTCCAGTTAATTCCTAAGTCGAGTTCATCAACCTTGTTTTTTCTCCTTCTTCCCTTTTACAATTTCCTCTTCTCCTCTTTTGGGAGTGATCTGTTTTCTTCCTACACCTGACATACACCACACATGCCACACCAAAGAAGTACAACCGGCTGTCTTGCAGCTCAGTGGTGAGGAATTTCTATCATTTAAAAGAATTTCTTTCAGGTTAAAAGACTCTTGCATGTTACTTCTTCTTCGGCTTATTAGACAGCTTGAGAATTTGGAATAAAGAGTGTAGGAAGCCGCATTAGAGGAGAAAGTCGCATCTGGGTACAAGATTTCAAA
>LR137776.1:8701-27694 GCA_900659605.1 Tisbe holothuriae | reverse complement strand
CGATTAGATTTCGCATATTTCTCCTCCTTTATCATTTTCTCAATCACTTTCTCTCTTCACTGCGGTCAGATCATCATCTCAGATATTCCTTCCCTGGCTGCTCCATTTGAGTCCCTAATTGACAAATGCATCTCCCGAGAAACCGCACTTCAAAACAGTGCGCAAATGATGGATTCGATTCGCAGTTGCCCTAGTCACGGCTGTACTTTACTCGGGGGAAAAAGGGTTCGTTTTAGCTGCAACGAAAAAGTTGGTCAGAACGCTAATGACAATGGTATGGTCGAAAAAGGAGAAGAAGGAGAAAGAGAATGAAAAAAATATCTGCGTTAATCCTCAATTGGCCTCCGGACGAGGAAGATGTTCTTCCAAAAATACGTCTGGTGGACGTTCACCCAAGCGTTCGGCGCGATGATGTTGATCGACCTCATGATGAAATCGGAAATGGGAAATGTGACAACGGAAGAGCTTCGCGCAAAGTACGACTTTATCATCAGTACGTATATATTTATATTTAGTGCATATGCCAAGATACATGTAACTCAATAATACATTTCAGTTGGTGGTGGGACAGCTGGCTCTGTCTTAGCAGGACGTCTTTCAGAGGTGCCTCATTGGCGAGTGCTCTTGTTGGAAGCTGGCGGTGAGCAGTCAAAGAAGCTTCGCATTCCCTGGTTCCATCTGCTCATGGCAAACACTCTTCACGACTGGAAGTATGTCACAGAGCCAAATGATAACGACGCACTGAAGGGATTTAACCAAAGAGTGAGACATAAATTTAAAATCATGCACGCAATCAATAAGTTCTGTTTAGAAATCTTGGTGGTGGCGAGGAAAGGTTATTGGCGGCACGAATGCCATAAACACGATGCTCTACATGAGAGGCAACCATCGGGATTACGATCACTGGGCCGAGCTTGGCAATAAGGGATGGGCCTTTAAGGATGTGCTGCCGTACTTTAAACGATTGGAGAATATGACAAATGAGACCATGGCTAATGATCGTAAGTTAAAATGAAGCCTTAACATGAGAGCAGCCAGGGTTGTGATAATTACACTTTCAGGGTATTATCATGGCACCGATGGTCCCATGATTGTAGAGGATGCCCGACATAGCACAGTGTTGAAGGAGGCATTTTTGACGGCGGGAAGGAAACTGGGATTCCAGGTGCGTGATCAAAATGCCGAAGGACAACTCGGTTTCGCGCCGTTTCAGTTCAACATCAAAGACGGCGTTCGGTGGACAACTGCTCAAGCATATTTAAAACCAGAGGTAAGCACAAGAACAAACATTTAAGTGACTTATTGTAAGAGTGTTATATAATTTTAGAGACCCAATCTCCACATCGCTCTCAACTCTCATGTCCACAAGATCATTCTTGACAAGCGCAGGCGCGCTGTTGGCGTCCACGTAGAACGGGATGGGGTTCTTCAGAAGATCTACGCCAAGCGGGAGGTGATTCTGGCTGGAGGTGTGGTGGGGTCCCCGCATACACTGCTGCTCTCCGGCATTGGACCCAAAGAGGAGCTCAGACAAGCCAAGGTGAATAGAAAATTGTCAAAATGAACTTGAACAAACGAGCACCGTTAATCCGGCTAATCTCTAAATGCTACTTATTTTGGAAAGTGAAATGCATTCAAAGCTATTTTAAGGTTCATCCGATTGTCGATCTACCCGGCGTTGGCAAGAATTTGCAAGATCATGTTGCGGCTTATGGTTTGACATGGGTAACACCGCCAGGAGTGGCGTACAACCCATTTCTGTACACCATGGACCCAAGAACATACTGGAACTGGAAAATGACGAGAACAGGTAAGTGGTTTCATACGTACTGATATCGATAAATGAATATCACACTAAACAGGTACTTCTAGGACCTCTTGCTTCCCCAATCGGAGTCGAGTGCAATGCTTTCTTATCTTCCAAATATGCTGGGAACATCTCATGGCCTGATCTCCAAATCACATTTGTATCCTCTCATCCTGGTTTTGACGGTGGAACCACTTACAAGGAGTTTCTAGGAATCGATGATGAAGTAAACATATTTTACTATATGACTTAATATTACATAAACAAAATGTTCCGTCACTTTCAGATTTACTCCAATTACTTTGGGGGCAACACCTTCAGAGAAGGCTACACAATGTACCCGATTGTAAACCGTCCAAAGTCCAGAGGATATATCAAGCTCAGATCACATGACCCTCATGACCCGCCATTAATACAGCCAAACTATTTGCAAGACGATCGGGATTTAAAGACCCTAATTGAAGGTGAAGATTCAGTTTCATTATATAGGGTGTCGTATCCATTATGCTCAATTTCAGGCCTCAAAATGTCCATCTTGATCGGGTCCAGTGAACCATTCAAGTCTCTGGGAGCTCGATTCCATTCGGCCCCGTTTCCAGCCTGCTCTCACTTGCGACCTGAGGAACTCGGAGACGACTACCTAGAGTGCTTCGTTCGCCACATGGCCACCACCGATCACCACCCGGTGGGCTCCTGCAAGATGGGGCCGGACACCGACCCCATGGCGGTTGTGGATGCCAGATTCCGAGTTCGCGGTGGTGTCCGCCGGCTTCGCGTGGTTGATGGCTCTACTATGCCAGTGATTACGAGTGGCAATATCAATATTCCCATTACCATGATGGCGGAGAGAGCGGCCGACTTTATCAAAGAAGAGCACACGAGGCGGAGAAAGATTAGAAGACGGAGAAAACAGCAAAGAAAAGGATGATGCATTATTGAATCTTGTACGACGTTTGAATTTCGCGCCACGCTTATGAATTTACAGTCCGCTCGCCGGCGTAGGCAAGCTAAGCCGAGCAAAAATAGCTGTAGGGTTGATAGAAAGAAGTAATATTTAGGCAATATGTGTAAAATGTGATGACCAAAATACAAAAAATAAGTCTATGTTAACTTACTATTGCGCTTTTGCGAACAATAAAAATTGGCGATTCATATTGAATTGCCATGTTAAAGCTTTCTTTACAATTATGACCAAATTTAAAGCATTTCCGCTTTGGCCATTTGGCCCTTTTTCGTCCCTTGTCATCCCTTCCGCCCCTGTCCCAAAACACACGTTCCTTTTCCATTGCCGAAATGCCGAACCCACGAGAAGCTTCGAGAAGGAACAAGAGAATTCGAAGCGAGAACACAAAAGTTAGCTGACTGAGGAGAGAGAAGGAAGCAAAGAAATCGGGCGATATCTTGGTGATCCTAGTGGCAATCCCAGAGCTTGACCATGGCATCGATGGGCAACCTCGCCTTTGACGAGTACGGAAGGCCGTTCCTGATCCTGCGGGACCAAGGCAACCAGAACAGGCTCATCGGCAAGGAGGCCATCAAGGTGAGAATAAAGACACACCTGGGGAAGATAAAGACTACTTTTAGCCGTTTAAGGGCAGTGTCTCGCGATAACATTGTTCTTAAACTGATACGCGAGCCCTAATTGATTACTGGAACTTGTTATTTTATTACTTAATCAGTCTAGAGCTGTTCTTATCATGATTCATGTTGCTTGTGTGAGCTCGGATGGTCTTGCCCATCAAGGCGAGTCGTTTGAGTAATGGGAATATTCTTTGAATCCACCCAGCAAGCCAGAGTGAACCTCGTTTCGACTATCGCAGGGTGGGTCACCTTGTCCACCATGTGTAAACGGAACGAGACAACCATAAGACCTTAATTTATACCTTAAAATCCATTTTGAGAGCTGTTATAACCTTTTTTTGTCGTTTTTCAGAGCCACATCTTGGCCGCCAAGTCTATTGCCAACACCCTGAAGACGTCCCTGGGCCCCAAGGGTCTGGACAAGCTGATGGTTTCCCCCGACAACGACGTGACCATCACCAATGACGGCGCCACAATCCTCAAGATGATGGACGTCGACCACGAGATTGCAAAGCTCATGGTGCAGCTCTCACAGTCGCAGGTAATTACGATTAAGTACTTAATAATGTCATTAAGCACGTCGGAATTCTTCATTTTTCATCCCATGAGATTTGAAGCCATAAACCGTGCAAGAGTAAATCTGGTCTTGGCAGAGAAGCTTTCAACCTTGCACTGAAATCTTCTTTTGCCGAGATCTGAACATTTAATCAAACTTGAAAAGGAATTTTCTTACTCATGAATATCATATTAACTTTGTATATTTGTTCTCAGGACGATGAGATCGGCGACGGCACCACCGGCGTTGTTGTCCTCTGCGGCGCTCTCCTTGAGCAGGCCGAGTCCCTGATCGACAAGGGAATCCACCCGATCCGCATCGCCGACGGCTTCGAGCTTGCGGCCAGGTGCGCGGTGGAGAACCTCGACAAGGTCGCCGATAAGTTCGAGATCGACAGGGCAAACCCAGAGAATCTCATCCAGACGGCAATGACCACACTGGGATCAAAGATGTAAGTTTAATTACAATTCTTTTCGTTCTTAAATATTCTACAACTTTGTTTTTTATTAGTTGTAAAAGTAGGTTCTTTCTTCGCTAAAAAGCACCAAAGTGTTTGGAGGGATTCTTTCCTCTTGTGATGCTTTGGATCGTCAACGCGAAGTAGACAAAATTGCCCTTCCGGGTGTGATGCCAGTTGTAATCCGAACGGGCATTCTCAATGAGAAGCGCTACATTTTAACTCCTATAAAAGAACCTTTTTGTTTCAATATTAATGGCAAAGTAGTAACCCCGTCTTTGTCCCTTTCCAGCATCAACAAGTGCCACCGCATGATGGCCGAGATCGCCGTGGAAGCCATCCTCACGGTCGCGGACATTGAGCGCAAGGACGTCAACTTTGAGCTGATCAAGGTGGAGGCCAAGGTGGGCGGGCGCATGGAGGACTCGATGCTGGTCAAGGGCGTGATCGTGGACAAGGACATGTCCCACCCGCAGATGCCCAAGCAGCTCAAGGACGTCAAGCTGGCCATCCTCACGTGCCCGTTTGAGCCGCCAAAGCCGAAGACCAAGCATAAGCTCGACGTGACCAATGTGGACGACTACAGGAAGCTGAGGCAGTACGAGCTGGAGAAGTTTGACGAGATGGTCTCGCAGGTACGAAGCGTTCTTAACTGGACAACAATCTTGAGCATCAGACCGTGATGACTTGTTTTAATTTCAGATCAACCATGCCGAAAAATTGTACTGAAATCAAACACTTACTTTACTATAATTGACGATTTTCTTTAACGCATCCAATGTTCTAACGGTTCTTTCCCACTTTCAGGCGGTCGCATCGTCCCTCGTTTCCAGGAGCTGACCAAGGAGAAGCTCGGCGAGGCCGGCGTTGTCCGCGAGCTCACCTTCGGCACCACCAAGGACCGCATGTTGGTCATCGAAAAGTGCAAGAACTCCAAGGCGGTCACAATCTTCCTGAGGGGAGGAACCCAAGTGGTAAGTTGTTAAACTAAACCAGTCCTACATTTTCAAATGAACGTGATGTTACTAAACTCTACAATCTGTCAATCCCATGAATGAACAGTGATATGAAATTGAGTCTGAACAACTACCAAGTATTCAATATATTAGAATTGTAAATCAGCGCAATGAATAACCTTGTTTCCTTCTCCAGATCATTGAGGAGGCGAAGCGCTCCATGCACGATGCCCTGTGCGCCGTGCGCAACCTGGTGCGTGACAGCCGCGTCGTCTACGGTGGAGGTGCCTCCGAGATCAGCTGTGCCCTGGCCGTTGGAAAGGCTGCAGATAAGGTAAGAAAATATAACATTGTCCAACTACTTTATTAATTTTAATAATGTGATGAACACCGTTATTCAATCTGTCAATCCCATGAGCTGAAATAAGTCACAGCGCTGATATGATATTTATTCTGAAATACCTTTTGTAGTTCTTGTAAGCACTTAATGTCATTAAAGTGCAATATGCTTATAATGAATGTTATTTCAGATCCGCACTATCGAGCAGTACGCCTTCCGCGCCTTCTCCGATGCCCTCGAGTCCGTCCCCATCGCCCTGGCCGAGAACTCTGGCCTGGAGCCCATCAAGACGCTCACCGAGATCAAGGCCCGCCAGGTTGCGGAGAACAACGCCGCGCTCGGCGTCGACTGCTCCGGCGAGGGCAACTACGACATGCGCAAGAAGCACGTGATCGAGAGTCTGCACAGCAAGAAATCGCAGCTGCTGCTCGCCACGCAGCTCGTCAAGATGATCTTGAAGATCGACGATGTGCGATCGCCCGCCGATCAAATGTAAAGGCCGAAAATGCTCTCGTTCGTTCAATTATTATTTGTCAATGTAATCTTATTTTGTAATGGTGACATGAAACTACTCCCGGAAGAAGACAAGTCATCTCTACACCAAACACCCAACGTTAAAAACTTACAGCAACATTCATGATCTTAAAAACCTTCTTTTCGATTAGTGCTTCAAATATGTATGAATTATTATCACCGGTTCATTATGTTTGCTTTTTATAAGGAGAAGAAAACCGATACTAATACACGCGCATACACACGAATTTTTTGAGTGATACATGAAATACAGCAATGTATGACGACCAAGGTTATGTAGAGCGGGTTTTATATTTATATACCGTGCGGCGATGTTCGTGTAGAAGTTGAAAAGGCCAGTTTGTGAATTCAACATTCACAATATAGTTTATCTAAGTTTGCGAGCTGACCTATATAGCAAACTTGCAAGTTGCAATTACTGTTCTTGCATGATTCAGCGAGTCTGGCAAATTACTATGTGCATATGTTGAGATGAGATTTTCCTCCAGTCTACATTTGATGACCACTATGGAAGGATCCGCTTTGCTCCTACTCCTCGTCCTCTTACCTTTGGCTGCGTCCAATGAGGATTTATTGAATCAATTTAGAGCTGGCCTTATGCTCGTGGGAGAGGAGGCATTTAAAAATGGTACCGTACATATCCTTAAATGATGTCTTTTTATTTAGTTGCTTTTTAGTTACAGCAAAGGGCACCGATTTCCCAATGATACGTGGTCCCCGTTGCAAGAGTGATCGCATTCTTATTGTCGGGGCCGGGTGGTCCGGCATTGACCTGGCTTACAGACTTGCCAACGACGGCTACACAGACATAACCATACTGGAAAAGAGAATTCGGTTTACACTTTAAATAGTTTTTAAGTAATTATTTAGGTTAATTGTACTTTTTTTTAGACCCGGTGGCAAATCTTTATCGGTTGAATATCAGGGAGACCTGCACACCTTGTCCACGATTATCATACCATCCAACAGCCCTATTCTGGATTATGTTGAAGAATTTGGCCTTCCTGAAACTAAGGATGCAAGGACTTTAACAGCGTAAGCAAATGCATATCAAGGAATATATTTGGGGTCCAATTTACGGAAAATTATATCTTGACCGTTGAGTAGAATCTCCTTGACTTTTGTACTCAATAATTGTACTTTCCAGAGGCTATCTTGGTCCCACAATGGATTCCCACCCTTTGGATGTGCTGTCATTATTAATTCAACATCAAGCAAGTTAAAACTTTTTAGACCTAGCATGACATTGAATGGAAACTTATGTTTTTCTCAGATAACAGAACGCGGCGCTGCCAGTCCGGAAGAAGCTATCAATAATATCCTCGACGCTCTCACAAACTATGCTCGCATACATGTAGAATTATTTGGACAATATGATGGTATTCCCAACAACATACTATTAATTGAACTAATATGTAATATTGAGCAGGTCGTCTTATGCTCAAGCCTAGCCCTGAGGTAGCACGAGATCTGAAAGGCTTAACAGCTGCAGATTTTCTTACCAAGCACAATCTACATGCAATGATCCATTTTGTGCAGCTCAGATTCAATGGCTATGGATACGGGTACAGTTTCAACATATTTAGTACTACATAATACTTGTTGACATATTAACAGAGACATAAACGTGTATCCTGCAATTGCTTTTCTCATCTTCTTTGAACCTCGTGGAATGCTGAGGTTCTTTACCAGAGAGTTTAAAATCACGAAAGATGGAACATTCGATAAAGTATTAATGGAGTTGATTGAAAGGGCCAATCTGAACATACACTATGGAACCAATGTCCTTGTAACTAACATCAAATGCAATATAGTAGAAACCTTTATTAGTCCTTTTAGAATATAGCTCGGGTGAAGAGGAGAGGCAAACATCAGTTCAAAGTGATTCACACCAGTCCGTCAGCACCTAAACGATATGACTTCCTCATCTGGAGCGGCCTCCCTCGCAACCTGGCAGCAATCAGCAACCGAGCCCTCACTAAATGGCAAATGAAGACGTTCCTGATGCAAAAGTCCACACCGATAACAGCAGGGCTTGCCATTCTGGAGGGGAATACAGACTACTTTCAGATCCAGCAATACCCAGATGCCATAGAAAAATTGGATAACAGTGTCTGTGCCACCTACGACAGCTATGCACTTAACAATGTATGCAATATATATGCCAGTTTTTAAATGTTTAATGTTAAATTTCTGTTCTAGAATCTTCAAGGTGAAGACTACACCAGTCGAAATTACAGCATTAATGGGGAGCCGGCTGTAGAACGTGCTCTGGCTGTACTATTTTATGGGAAGGACAAATTTCCATCGACTTCGGAGGTCAAAGAAACAACTAAGACGCATTTCACTGACGGATATGGAGCAACTCGGGTGGAAATGCCAAACATAGAACACTTTGAGTAAGATGTCTTATTAGTTCATAAACGTTCATATTATTATTTTCTTTGTCATCCCTTAGCTATTCGCCCTACTTCCCCACTTCCAAACCACTAACTCGATGGCACCAGTTTACCCGTCAGGGAAAGAATGCTCTCTGGATGATCGGTTCAGCGTTTAGCTTTGAATCTACTATGGACGTTATCCTGTATAACAAACTCTTACTGGGCAAATTTTCAGGGGCTGGATCGTGTGCATAACTATAGAAAAATTGTACGAACATCAGCTGTAAATATATATTGGCGAAAATAGAGTTACTTAGTATAAGATCATAAAGTAGATAACTGCTAAACACAATTTATAAAATTATTGTGTCTATCTTTGTCGTACTCGGCTACAGTAAGTTTTGTGGAAAAATGACGGTCAGTGCTTATAAATGACAAAGACAATGTGTATAAATAAACTATTAATGGGGACAGTTTGAACAATAAAATAGTTTGCTTTCCCTCTTTCTCCTTTTAATAGTGATTACAGGCCACAAACGCTTCAAATTTTATGCATGCCCACATATTTTATTTATTACAATGTTTGGCTTTCATGTCATACAACATTGAAAATAAGTGTACTGTTTGCGTTAAAGTGTATTTATTAAATATTTAATACCCAAATATTTTATACCTAGCTCCAAATGCATGTGAGAATTAATTAAAGAAAGATCCATATCTGTCAGATCTATACAAATGTTCAACAAGGTTCAAGTGAAATATTTAAATAATGAAATTAAAAATTTCACTTTTGCATGTGTTAATAACAAATTTATGGTTTCGTGGTAATTTGGCAGCCTTGGAAATGTTTAAGCTTCAATCCAAGGGTAATAAGAAACTGACTCCTTCATACTTTTGCTATATTTTAATAAATATTCTTTACTACAGGCAATAACCATGAAAATTTCATCCCAGACCCAAGCAGCCTGAATCAATCATTTCACACTGTCCACATGTGTGCTATGAAAATGTGGCAACAATTAAAGGTTATTGGAACAGTGCCGGGAATGCCCAATGCTTTCAAGTACAACCCTACAACCGGATCCTGCTCCAGAGGGTCATGGATCCATGGTATGCTTGTGGACTCCGCCAAGGAACTGGACAACTCCTACCACCAGTACTACTCAAACATGCTCTGCTCGGGACCTTTTGGTATATATAAAACGAGATAACACATAAATGGTCTGACTTCATACATGTCTTAGTTCAACAAGTGCCTAGTGACTTGAGCGTCATAATCGCACTGTATGATCAGTCACTGCACGGATTCGATTTGAAGCTGAACCAGAGGATTCCATTGGAGAAGGATGATTGGTCCACAATTACGCTTGGCGTGAATATGCCAAATGGGTTGAAAACTCTCTCTAACCTAGATGTCACTACGGTATCTTACATGTTCGTACTTATTAGAAATTCAATGATATGACATGTCATTTGCATTAAAGATGGCGTTGCCTGCCTTTAATACTGAGGCATTCTCCGTTTCCTTCTGGTATTCGGGAGCATTTGTAGGAAGCATTTTGTCAATCACCGATGAAACTACTCAGAATACTAGTAAGCTTGTTAATTATTATTCCCTGCTTTTCTCCCTCCCACAAATATTGACTGTTTTCATGAATATATTACTCTAAGTATTTATTTTTATTTTTAGTATTCAAACTACATTTTTCCGCTGGATGTTCAATTAAAGCAGTACTAGGATCTACAACAAAGTATAATGCATGAAACCGTTATGTCTATGAAACAATGACTTGATATTCTACTTTTTCCAGACAACTTGCAATTTTAGATGGGTATGACTGGACTATGATCCATATGAGTGTAACCTATTCTGGTCTAGCTGAAGGTAATATATACGTAAAATCAACTCCTCATTAAACAAAAATAATAAATAGGTGGCGTGATAAAGCATTACTTGAACGGAGCGCTGACCGGCAGTGAGACCCATACAGACCCTATGCCAGCCTCAGCAGAGCCACAACTATCTATACTCACAAGGTTCCCCATTGGTCAAATCGAGCTCGTGGGCAAGGAGCTCAGTCAGGAGGAGGTCGTGCAGGCTGGGGACCGGGGAAGGGCGTGTTAGAGACTAGACGGCAAGATTTGACATTCTTTGGCATATCAAAACCAATAAGTAATAAAGTTCAAAATGTAAAAAAAGTATTAGAAAAATTTACTTATATGTTACATGTTATTTATGGCATTATACGTTTTTTTTAGAAAAGAGTAAAATGCACCTCCTTAAATAATTTATCAATCGCATGTATTTTCAGTAGTTATTAATGTTTAGCATGACAGCACACATATAATATTTGTAAAGAGCCTTTTTCTTAATCTGGATAATTTCCTACGCCGGCCATTTATTAAGTTCCCCGTTTCATTTTTCCGGTAGGGTTTGTTGCAATTAATTAACTATTGACTTCTAGTTGATCACACTCATTAAAAAGGGGGTTGAGAGTAGTTTGGAAAGTAAAACATGAGCTATCGGGGGTTGACCAAAGTATTAAACACTGATGGGGTAGTCGATATATTGCGTTACCTAACATTATCAATCAATATAAAACCACTATTGCGCCAGACCTTATTAGTATCATTATTATATTAATCACAGCCGTTTTGTCATAATAAATAGATTCTTTGCTATTGTCAGCCACAACACTCTTCATTTTGAAAGTTCTAGGAAGAATAATACGATTATTGTTGGTAACAGGAGCTGCGTTAGTAGTGGAGCTGGCGACCCAGCTGCCACCGATGTTGAAGCGGGGTAAGACATGCCAATGGGCTCCTTGGAGCCAGCTGAGAGTACAGAGTTGATGCTGAGTAGACGGCGGGCCTCCCAGGAGATGCGGTAGTGGATCGGCCGGGAAGACAGGGAGCGGAGGCTGAGGATGCACAGTGGTTTAGTTAGCTAATTTAATTAATGTATTTGAGCTTGAGTTGTACCTGATGACAATCTTATGATTTGCCGTGTTCAGCGAGTATTCCTTTGACTTCTTGTGCGGGCAGAATCTGTCAATGGTGGGGCCCATGCCATGCGGCGCGTGCGGGTCGTACGTGGCAATCGTCGCGTTCCAGATCGAGCAGTCCACTGAAATATAACCGTATTACAACTCAGTGGATGTATATATGCAAATTCTTACTACATTGCCGTTTCTTTGCATTTTTATACCTTTGAGGAAGTCAGCTCTTTTTATCTTTTTTTTCAGTGAAAGTGAAAAAGTTTTCCGAACTCTCTTGAAACGGACGGTTGTTGAATAAAGGCAAATAATATGTAAAACTAAGGTTGGAAAAGTCTATTTTTATGCTGTTGAGTTATCCGTTTTTAGAAACGGTTGTGTCAGCAGATGGATTAGGGCGATATAATGATTTTTCAAAAAGTTTTAAAGCTTGTTTTGCATGTGTGTGTGTTCCACTTTACATCTAATCTCGAGATTTAAAAGATTCTTTTTTCCATTAAAAGGATAGAAAAGGAGTGACGAAGCTTTTACTGACAAAGATGGACTTTCACTTCACTCTCAATCTCTCTAGAGCATTCCCAATATTCAAAGATTAGTGATCGCGTACTTTAACGGAGAAACCAATCGTATTAGGCATTGAATAATCGTTTCTTTACCTCCTTGATGCATCGTGGATATTTCCAGTACGAGTGTCTGCGATGGCGGCGGGTCGAACAACCAGTAGCAGTGCTGGTGGAAGTACGTTCGGTTCGGGTAGTAGCTGGGGTAGCCATGAGACATGGGCGCTTCAAGACTCCCTGCAATGAACAATTTATTAGGTTTAAGAATATTAAATATACGTTAAAAATCATACCTAACGGAGAAGAGATTCTCCTCGGTCCGCACGTCTCCTCATTATGAAACGTGTAGGACGCCGACACCCTGAGCGGCTCGCCCCTACCGGCCGCCAGCGCGCCAGCACTGCTCGATGACACGCCGCCGTCCGGGGCAGCGAGGCTGAGCGTGAGCAGCAGACTGGCTGAGCTGATGATGGTCACTGGGAGGAGGTGCTGAAAGGAAACAAAGGACGATGTTCAAGGGTCATTGGAGATCGATACAATGAAGTTGGCAAGAGCGGAGATAAATGGTGGAGTAGCCAAAAATACGATTTTAACACGCCCCCCTTTTGGAGAAATGCTCTTAGGCAGAAAGCAGATCCGAACATTGGCCGATAAAGAGAGAGAAAAAAAGCTCTTTAAGAGGCCATTAAACTTTTCTCCCTCCCCGTCGGACGGGCTCCAACCCTAAATTTTGTGCACACAGCGGCACTTTTTTGAAGGAGGGGACGACGGCATTAAAACCAGATATCAAGTAGATTATGCTGACTCCAAAACGACCTCCTCTTCTTACCGCAAACTCCCCGCATAGACAACCAATGAGCCCGCCAGAGTCGGCCTCCCGCACGGTCACGTGATCCACGGAGCGCAGATCGCGCGCGTCCGCCACGCACCGGCATCCGCTGGGGTCGTCGCAGCGAGTCTCGCACGTGCGGTGCCGCGGGGAGTAGACTGCGCCGCCGATGCCGTGCGTCACAATGGAAGAGGACGAGCCTGCAGTGGGGTTCATGGCGCTGCTCGTCGTGCCCTTGAGCACCAGGGTCAATGACTGGGAGTCTGTCGGCACCAGCCTGGTCGTGCATGCCGCCCGCTTGTTCTCCGTGAGCAGCTTGAACGTTGTCGGCGCCTTGTTGTTGCCGTTCTCACTCTCCATTGGCGCAGTGAGGAACGGCTCCCACTTGCCCGGCGCTTCCAGGATTCCCGACACTGGCGCCGTCCTGCCGTCGAACCATCGGTTGCATGTGCTGTTGGGAATGAGGAATCCCTCGCTCATCACTGCAAGTAAATAAGAGAAATAGAGTTCATTGTGTGTTTGGCCTTTGCTGACTTTATTGTAGAGGGGAAATCAATGGCTGTGTGTTGTCATCTGCCAAGGGCGAGATCTCGATGCCAGAAGGAAGAAGGAGGAGAAGCAATGAACCGAGACCTTGGGCCAAAACATTTATTCTTCGACTGCTCCCTTCCGGAGGAGGAGAAGGAAACGAAGGGAATCTTGTTATAGCCGGATCTGGCTCGATATTCTACACAACATTATTTCTTAAACTCGACTTTAACACTTCCCCTTTTCATGGCGGTCCATCTCCCTTCCTTGCTATACCCCCTCCTCAAGAGTAGTTAAACACTGCGTAACGACATGTCCCTAGTACACGATTTGGAGGAACGGAGAAGAAGCCAAGCAGAGACATAAATCTTTTGAGAGCTCGTTCTTCTCTTCTTCCCGTCCAAATCCACGTTTTTTCTCTCCACTTGTCAGTTCAATACCGTCGACAAATGGCTGCCACGAGAAGACTCTCTTGGCTCCGCTCCGATCTGCGTGTGTGTTTCTGACCCTTGACCGGAAGAAGAAGCGTTGAAAATGGACTTGAAAGCCTTTTTCAAACTCCCATTTTGTACATTTAGATCCATCAGAAAGGTTGATAAGGCCGGGAGGGTGAAAGTCGCTTGATCTACTTTCCGAAATTTCGTTTCCCAATTTCACTTTCATCTTCCTCCACACTTTCAATTTTCATACACGGCTGTGAAAGCTTCTTCTTCGTATAACACACCGATCTGTAAACGCATTAGATCCCCTCAATCTAATTGTTGTCTTTGTTTTTCAATTGCTCAATGATCCGTTAAGCACTTAACCTTGAGTGAACGGCAATTGTCTGTGCGCATTCGACTGCAATGCGGCGGCGAGAAGGAGGCCTCAACACAAAGAAAACAAACATCATTAAGATGATGAGATGAAGATGTTATTTTCGCAGTAGGAAATTCCCGTTGTAAACATATGCGTTGGAAACATGATCATTCTTCACAAGAGGGAAGACTTTCCCTTTTCATTTTAGACTCCATCAAGATTCTTCGATCTCAATCGTACTCTCTTATATACAATGAATGAGATCTTCTTCTCTGTGTGCGTCTATGCAATCGGCATTGGCTGCAAAACGTCCTGAGCATCTTCCCCATTTCAGACCAAAAGCCTCGAAATAATCAGTCACTGTCGTTTTTCTCCGTAAAAAGTGGGCCATAGAGACACCCATTGGGGCTCTTAAGCCTTTATTCCCATTCTCGTCTATGCATTGGGAAGCAGTGAGTGTGTGTGGTGTATCCTCGAAAGTAGTTCCATGCCGCATGAAAAGTTTTACTTTCCGCTGCTGAGCGGTTTTGTCTAGGCCTAACTTTCTCCAGTAGGAATATTCATGCCGGAGACAATGGTCGGGTTGAGAGCCAATGGCAATGATGCCACATTGGAATAGTTTCACGAATAGTTTCTGATGGCACATTTGGCTCTTTGTTCTTTTCCTCTTCACTCAGCCCTCATATCAATCACTCAAGAGTCTTTTTTTAACGGCACAAAACCCAAAACCGCTTGAAAATAGTTTCTCAAAAAGAAAGACAGTCCAGCAGCAGCAGAAGGGAGAAGCGAGCCAAGCGTATCGTCTTTCAAAAAAGCCCAAACCGAAGCGGAGAAGAAATTTGACTCCTTCCCAGGGGAGGAGACAAAAAAGTTGGAGAAGATCCCACTTTTAAAGATTTCTTTTTCTTGGCCTCACTTTTCAAGAGTCATCCTCCACTGGCTTTCTTCTCTCTCTTTGAAGGCCATGAGGTAAGAGTACCAAACGAATCATCAGGTCTAGTCCTCATAGAAAGGACACGAACATGTATTATATCGAATGTCGTGCACATAAGTTCTATGAGAGAGTGGAATTCGATCTGTGGAATATAAAAGAGTGATGACGGAAGGAAGTGACATGGAATGAACTCAAAAACCAGATTATGTATCTGCTGTGTCAGGGAAATCTCCTTTTTTCAGCTTTTAGGAGAGAATATAAAATGTGTCAGATGATCGAGTACTGCCAACCAGGGTTGCCACTTCAATAGCTTAACTATTGTCTAAGATGAGGAAAAACTGTCAACCCTAACCTGTCTCCCATTCAGGAATTATACATGACGACAGATTCGGAGAAGCTCGGATCCGTCTCTGTCGACCTTCGTTTTCTCGTCTGGGCCACGCCTATGATGAAGCTACTTCCGCTCTACGGACGACACACAAAAATGGAAATTTTGCTGCATAAGCATTAGAAAAGAATGCTCCGGGATCATATTGTGTATCGTATTTAAAAGGATGACCTTGTACAAGAATGAGGAGGAGGAGGACAATAATAGAGAGCTGAGGACAAAACATCATGTTCTTCTTGGAAGGACCTAAAACAACAACAGAGGACTGAGAGATTACTGCCCGGCACAAATAAGAATAGGGTTATTTGTTTAGGATTTATAGGATGTGGTGCATTTCCGGGAGAGAATAATACAAACAGGAGATTTTAGAACAAAACATTTTATTCCCCTCGTTCTTCAAGCCTTAACATATCCTTAGGAATTCCACCTTTTTAACGCGCCACATAATGACTTCCTATACCACTGTTTTATGACTCTATCGCGGGCAATGTGTGCATGTTTGTTCACATTTTTGGCCGCAACCAAGACGTGATTATTAATATTATTGTGATCAAGATTAACAATGAGAGCCTGACCTAGAAATGAATTTGGTGCAGGGCGCCAACAGAAATGTTGATGCTAATCTAACTCAAAGCAGGAAATATGAGTGTTTCTTTTGGGGAAATGGACTCCTCCCGACTAGACGGTTATTCTAATTAAGCGGATTATGGCTTGTTGGGAATGGTCTAAAACCACTCATATCCTGCTCTCAACATCCTGCTTCATTGAAAGCTTTTATACGCACGCATATAATGTAGTTGAACATGACTAGAAATCGGGGAAAGTTGTTTTCATCATGTTTTAATATACATAATATGGCAGCAGTGTGTTGATGAAAGTTATGCAAATGGAGAAAAGCCGCATTTTGTTTCAGCGAGTGATGAATAAAAGAGAGAGATGTTTTGACGTGAAAGAGTGTCATAAATCATACTGCAGAAGAACTTTTAATGTGTCCTGAATCCGTGTTTTGATGCCTCCCTTGGGAGTCAATTACACGTGAATAAGACAAGAAGAACAACAATAACAAACCCTCATTACGAAGCCGAGTTAATTGCCCTGAGGACGACAATACATGAATGGTCTCTCAGGTCTCGGGGGAGCCTTTGTTTAGGAAAACCTTTTGTTTGTGAAAAGTTGTTTTTGTGTGTCGCACGTTCTGGAAATGAGAGCTCTTCTCTCTCGTGAGACGTCCCAGCGCTGATCGATCAAAATTTGTGGCTTCTGGGGAAAGTATTCATATAGCATGCTTTTAACATCTCTCTGAATAATTCCCAGTCATGTATTTTTATATCATGGAGAGCTTTTACGACGTGAAAACCGCCAAAGCGTTTTAAGCCCCCATTTCTGAGATTCATGGAAAGATCGAGCGATGGAATAAACTGCTAAGCGTGCTTTTTTACATATTCCACTTTTTCCGGGGATTTGTTGTGTGAAGAAACATAATAATAACAACGGTGTACGCATATAATGGAGGCAGTTTATAATCTGATTATGGTCGGTACGTTTTTTGCGCCGCGGTTACGGAAAATTAGGTCGATTTTCACAGTCGTTCTATTTGAACTTTTTTTCAAGGTAAGGAGATCAATTTCAATGTGGGGAAATTTAGTTCAAGGGCGTATGAATGTCAAATTATTCAGGTGAAACAATCAAGTAGTTCTTGTTAACTCAATTGAATTGAAATATCAAGTATTAATAGAGCAATTTGCTTATGAAAAGTCCACTTTTACTGTTTACTAACTGTAAGTAAAATAGAGAGCCACTGAAAAGCTCTTGGTGTGAACAAGAGGGACATAAAAGTGAAGCACGATGAGACACAAGAGAAAGAAAAAGAAAAAGGACTTTCTTTTTCCATCATAAACTTAAAATGAGTATCGTCAAAGGAAGAAGAAAAGTTCCTTTCAAGGCTATATAGCGAAAATGAAGAAAAGGGGATTTTCTTCAAGAGGGAAGCTCTTAATGCGAAACATGAAGGGAGACATTAATTAATGGGAACTGTATGCAGCAGACTACCGATCTATAACGAGTGTAAAGCTTACCTCTGTGGAATTTGAAGGCAGCCTCAAACCGGTCATAGCCCGGCCTCGACGCCTTAAAGTCCAACACGACGGTGCTGTAGTTCATGATGAGCGGCGCGTCCTCCTCGTCCTCGTCGTCCACGTCGTCGCTGTAATCATACCTGTAAAGTGAAAATATATATTAGATGCATCATGCCTAGCTCTTTTTATCATTATTTCGCCTCCTGCCAAATGAGGCCATTCATATGCAATATTCAGCCTTTGCAAAGAGAATAAAAATCCCTCTAAAACGTGGAAGCTTTTGCTCCGCCGGGTGGAGGAGGAGGAGAAGAAATCCTTTTCTTGGCAGGAGAATTTGCGCGCACAACAAAGACAAGACGAGAGGACACATAACCAGCTTGCCTTCATTTCGCTCTGAATACGAAATTGAGTCCTTTCTTTGACTGGCTGGAGGAGTAGTCGAATATATATGCAAAGAAGGCCTTATTTAGAACCGACAAGGAGAACGCAGCACGGGCGACAGAGAAGATAGAAGGAGGAAAGTAGACATAAAAATGAGACTTTCCTTCGGGGCTTGCGAAAAGTTATTATGAAACTGCACGGCGGAAAGGGAACTTTTAAAAAGAATTTCTTTGCATGCCTAAACAACTTTAAATTCATTTCGAGTTGAATAGCTAAATTTCGATTCCACGGATAGAAATACAGTCGGAAATGCAAATTTAGATCCTAATTTGCTGCAACGCCCTCGTCGTAAAAAAGCTCCAGGCGGCAAAAACGGAGATAATTTTCACTCCCCCGTCTTGGCAATTTCAAGGGTACTTTTTCCAACTTTTACTTTATTTTCTCTCTCGCGTGATAGAATGCATTTTAAATGACTTTTCCCGGGCTTTACCTGAAGCTTTTACTTCCTAAAAGGAAAGAGCAAATTAGCAGCTAACGGGTGACAACGCTTGCATTTAGTGAACCGAGGAATAAAAAAGTTCAGAAATGTCTCCTTCGTTCTCTCCATTTCGAGAGAAAGAGAAGCCAGATATATTATACGAAAAAGTTTAGTGTGCCCTTTCATGCATGCATAGACACATATAGAAAGGGAAAACGTTCTCTCAGTTTGCAAAAATTGCCAAAAAGTGAGGCTTTTTCTTCTCATTTTAGCATCTCTCTCGGCAGACCGCCAGCCGAGCTTCATATGGCAAAAAATGTTTCTCTCTCTGCATATCTCACTTTTTCACTTGTGTCTGTTTTGGTGGGCGCAAAATTCCCAAAATATACACACTGGGAATCGAGTTTTTGCACA
>LR137773.1:0-10325 GCA_900659605.1 Tisbe holothuriae | reverse complement strand
GCGCGTTACCTACCCGGCGAGCCCGTTTGGGCGTTCTCCAGTCCGGCGCCGGCTTGTGCTCTCGTGAGCGCCTCTTGAAAGAGAGAGAGAGAGAGAGAGAGAGAGAGAGCAGAAAGAGCTGACTTGTCGTCCAATTTACTCTGAATGCAAATTCCAGAACATCGCAAAAAGTGTCTGTAGTACGTTTTTTTTGCCTCGACCTCCGTCTTCTAGACACTCTTTCCACAATGACAGATTCCAGGTGTGAAATAAGGTGCAATCTGGAGAAGAGCGAATTCTATCTTGTGCATTTTTTCTCAAGTGTGCAGAAATTATAGAAAAGTACGATTTGCGACTTTGTATTCGCATTGCATTGTAAATTGTTAAAAATCCAATGCACAAATATTTTACAAACTCATGCATGCATTGTCATGTGACATCAACCGTCGTACTCTTTACTGTGAAACCGCGTTTTTTGTTTCCACAAATTTTATATGCACAACATTATAAATTCTTTTTCTCAATAATCATGATTTCAAATCATGACTTTTAATAACACTTGTACAAATAACTAAACGTCACCGAATTATATGCATCGCAAAAATGACTCGCAGTTTCTATGACCTTTTTACAGGCATATTGCACTGGGTGAACGACGTAATGGTAGCCTTGCAGATGCATTTGTTTTCGAACATGGCTGTCATGGAAAGAGGGAGTTTTGATTGCATAGTATTATGGTGAACTTATACAGCTTACATTACATATTATTATCTGCGTTGATATTACTCGGGTTAGCACATAAGTACAAACGGTACATATGGAATGTTTGCTTTTTATGATGCATTCGTAGTCAATGGTTGTAAATTTCAGGCACTCGCGTCTACGCCCCACCCGAGTGGCTACTTCAAGGCCGCTACCACGGCAACCCGGCCACGGTCTGGTCCCTGGGCATCCTCCTCTACGACATGCTCTGCGGCGACATTCCCTTCGAGAAGGACGAGCAGATCTGCGAGGCGAGGGTCACCTTCAGGAGGAGGGTCAGTCCGGAGGTCCAGGACCTCGTGAGGAGGTGTCTGGCGCATGAGGCGGACGACAGGATCAAGCTGGAAGACATTCATAGGTACGTGGAATAAATTAATGTTTTTAGAGGAATTACAGCTACATATGCTCAGAAAAGTCAAGAATTACGTAAAATTACATAAAATTACACCTAAGTTACCTCTAGAGTTACGTTTTCATGAACACTTTAAGAATTACTTTTTCCCAAGCGTCCTATAACTTAGTTGTAGGACGCAGGACGCTTGCTTTTTCTTATGCTTGAATAAAGTATCTAACTAACACCTTGAAACATGGACCTAAGACAAAGTCTTAGGTCCATGCCTTGAAAGCAATAGTTTATGAGGCGTTAGGGTAAGCAACTAATATGACATGTTTTTCAGGCATCCCTGGATGTGGCTCCACGAGATGCCCTCCCTCCCAGACTACCACCAATACCAGTCCTCCGCTCCCTCTTCCTCCATGGCGGACTCCTTCCCCATCCCACCCATGCCCATGGCGGCCACCGCAGTCGCATCCTCCTCGTCGTCATCAGTGTTCTCATCGGTATGCTCGTCCGCAAACTCGTCCGGGACATCGTGCTGAGGGTTGCCATTTCCACCAAGAATTGCTCTCTGTGTAGAGCTAAAAATCAATATATGTCTCCAATTTGAGCCAAAATGGCAACCCTGGGACGGGTCATGCCATCATTCACTGGGGACCAAGAGAAACAACAAGCACCGATCTTACTACATTCATGCTATGAAGACGATTTGATGAAATCGCACGCTCCTGCCAAAGTTTATTGTAAAGTTTTAATGTGTAGGCGAAATTGTTTTAAAGAGTGTGTATGTGGCTTTATAGGACAAGAAGAATATGATTAGGGAAAGAATATTATGTATAATAATGTATATTTGGATATTAAGAATTTGGAAACAATCAACCTTCAGCCTTTTTAATATATGATATATAAAGAGTAAAGTAATCTTACTTAGAGACAGCTATTTGTTTCACAACTGCTATCATTATATTTAGGAAATAAACTATTCATACATCATACAAACATATAAATAGAGCATATGTCACCATTGCAATTAGATAACAAGTAATATAGGTTGAAATTAAAATAATAAATGACGTATATCACAAGAACAAACATATAGTTATTACTTCTTAGTTGCGACACTGTGGAATGAGTAAATTTCGTTCTCTTTGGTTTCATTATGACTACTGCGATCCACCCGCATTCCACAGCCTGAGCTGGAACTCTGGCTGGTCGAATATTGACGTCCTCTCCCCGAGCAAATCCTGCTCATCCTTAAACCCATCCGAGTTCATGAGCTCAACCAGCGCCAGCGGGGGCACGGCCGTCTTGAACCCGTTCATGTACTCGCGGGCGCGCACCAGCCTCTGATTGGTCACCTTCTCAAGGGAGTCGTCGTCCAATCCGGACGAGGTGGCGCCGGCGCCGGCTTGCGCCGGGACGACTGTCCCGCCACGTGATTGGTCCGCTGCGGCGTCGCTCTTGCCGGCGACGCATCTGTAGCAGTGCCAGCGCTCGTCGCCCAAGGATGACACCGTGGCGCAGCCGGCCTTGCTGAGGCACTGTAGGTGGTACCCATGGCCGCAGGCGAATTGTATTGCCCGGCCGTCACGCAGCGCCAGATGCGCGCCGCACAGTGCGCACTTGAGCGCCCGAGCCGGGAGTCCCTTCCGCGCCTCCCGTGCATGCTGCTTGGTCTGCTTATGCAGCCCCTCATGCGCCAGCTTGACCGACTTTCGCAGCAGGGTCTCCTCATAATGGTACATCTCCAGCATCTCGATAAGGAACCCCTTGACCTCGCCAAAGCTGCTTTTGGAATAGGACGGGTCTCGAAGAATCTTCTCTATGACCTTCCTCAGCGGCACGTAACCCATTGCACTGTTCACCACGAGCTTCACCATGTCCTTGACGGCAGCAGAAGCCCTTTCATCATCCTTAACATCTTGTTGTGATGCCAGAACAGCGTCCAGAATTGCAAACCACATTCTCTCCCTGTCCTCGTCTTGCAGCGCCTTCACCCGCTGGCACAGCCCCATGACGCTCAGCAGCGCAGCATTGACCCGGGTCCAGTACACGGCTTGCTCAGTATCCGGTTTCTTTATTACCTCCGACATGGAAGACAACCGCGCATCCAGCTGACCTTTAAGAAGGTCAAACGCCTTCGAGAACTGTCCAGTGTCTTCCAACAGGAACGCCTCCGCGTCGGTGACTCCACGCCGGCGGACAATGGCCAGGACGTGGTCTGGGTTGTAGGCTCCGATGACGACGGCGGAGGCTCTCGTTCGGAGGTATGAGGTCGTCCTTGAAGGGTCAAACTCGCAGAGGAGGTCGATGTAGAGCTCCGAGGTCTCCTCGGAGGTGAGTGGGTCGACGTAGGAAGATGAGTTGGCAGCGTGGACTGGGGTTGACGGCGCTGAGCCGGTCTCCTTGAGTTGGAGAAGATGCTCCACAAACGGAAAGAGTTGACATCGATTTTTCCTGCAAAACGGAAGTTAAATGCGTGGGATTAAAAGCTTTCTTCATAGTTTTAAAACGACGCAATTTGCACTGTATTGGATTTTACAACGTGGGATTCCAAGTCTCTCTAAACCTTGGAATAGTTTGTCAATCTACCCACCTCAGTTTCTCAATCGCCAGCGCGACGTAGGAGTACATATGGAAGTAGAACGCGGAGGCGGCCTTTCGCGGATCCTCCCCCACGAGCGCGTCAATATCCGCCATGACAGATCTCTCAATCTTCCCCTTGGCCTCGGAAGACATTGCTTCGGAGGCGTCATGGTCGTCTTCCGAGAGAGACCGTTGGAGGAATGAGAACACCTCCGAGCGGCGGAGTGGGTCGTTGAGGTAGCAGCGGAGGAGTTTGTCGTGATCGCCAGATTTGGCGTAGAGAGATTCGAGGATTCGGAGGAAGCCCGCGTTGTGACACTAGAATATTGATCGAAATTTAGGCATGAAATAACCAAGGTCATTTTATAAAAATGTTAAACAATAAACTCAAAATAGCTGTTATACGTCATAAATGTTCCTTTTTTAATTTGAAAGCTGTTGAACTTTAAAATGTGTCTTACAAGGAAAACTAAAGTGTAAAAAGTACTTTTAAAACGTCCTGTCTCTACTTAAAGGTGTAAAAGTGTCCAAAACGCCCTTTTAAATGTCCTCCAAACATGAGACTGCAGATTATGCACACACGGGAAAATGAGGTCACAACAAAAGTTGAGGTTTAAATGCCAATAATTGTTTATGTGTATATCCAATAGAATTACTGGGATTTAACTTGCGTAATAAATAAAAGTGACTGATACGTTGCATAAGCTAATTGCAGTTTGCAAATGTCAAACAAGTTCTCATGACTTTTCAAAGTGGTATAAGTTTTTAATACAGAAACTCTTACTCAATACTTTTGCTAAGAAAGATCATGCACAAAATTGTTTAATAATGCAATAAATAATGAAGGCTAGTTAATAACTGAATATAGGATTACAAGGGCATTAATGCATTCCCATTAATATTAATCCATGATAAATGTATATAACTGTCTAAAATGTAGACAGTCTGCAGACAACAAAGACAGTTATAATACATATTATAACTGTCTTTGGCAGACAACGACACCGAACTTGCATATTAAATAAAATTACCTGCTTAATCAAATGCTCCCTCTCAAAATACGTCTCCCCTCCCGCCGCCAGCATCTCCATCAGCGCCTGCTGCCGCTCCTCATGATGCGCCGCGCCCTCAGCCTCAGCCGTCAGCACCACCAGCACCCGGTCAAACAGATCACGCGACACGTTGAGCGAGCGCTCGCCCGCCGCGATCTGCCGCGCGAGGAAGGTGAAAAGGTATCCGACCTGGGTGGCCGTGTAGCCGCTGTCGTCGACCATGATGCCGAGCAGGATGTCGACGAGGCGCTGCTTCTGGCAGCGGCCCATCTCGCTGTTGAACTCGGGCTCGTCAAAGGCCAGCGAGATCACATTAAGGAGTCCCTGCAGTGAACGTTAACCTCACGTTAAGAGCTTCTGTCTCTGGCAGCTAACCGCAAAAGTCCGTTTTCGTTAAATAACCGTACCTGAGTGTCAAAGGTCAAGAGTGTTCTCAAATGAGGGTATGTGAGTTCGTCGTCCTTGTGTTTCTTGGTGTGGAGGCAAGTGAGGCATTGGTACACATCGTATTTGACGCGGGTCACCAGATCGCTGCCAGAGATCTCACCATATGGGTAGGCACGGCCGGCAAGGCAGCAGGAGATGTAAACCTAAAAAAGGGACATTTATAACCAAGTTTTAGGGTTATAAAATGCAATTTACTTACCAATATCTTATTGCCAAGGTCAATCTGCTGCTGACTCAGTTGCCCATTCTCAGCCTCGTCCTCCTCTGCAGCCTTCATAGCATTCGCCAGCACCGCCAGCAGCTCATCCGCCGGCCCCACATAATCCCCCAGCCCATTATTGATGTACAAAATCGCGTCATAGAGCCCATGCAGCCAGCACGTGCTCATCACCTGGTGTATGTCCAACGAGGTGATGTCGATGTGCGTCACGCAAGCGCCGAGTGCGTCAAAGCGTCGCACGGTCTCGAAATGACGCACGAGCTCCTGGCTGACGGGGACGGGCAGGGCGCGGAGTTGGTCGTTGAGGATGTGGGATTCGAGGGACTCGAGGAACTTGGCTTTGGCGAACGGGTCCATGGAGAAGGAGTCCCAGACGCGGTTGAACAGGAGTTCCGTGTTTCTGGAAGGATGCAAATACTGTGTTAAATAACCTGACTGACACAAACTAATCACTAGTCACTTGGTTGCCTTGCAGCAGCAACCTTTTGATTATATTTTTGGCAAATTCTTTAGTCGTTTGCTGATGGCCTAAGAAGACCTTCTATAAGTTCATGTTTTGTTGCAACTTGAAGCATTCTAGCCAGGAAATGTCAGTGAAAAAGTGAATACAGTCTTAGAATCTGTTGTCCATGCCACGTCAGCATAAAACACTGACAAAGAAAATGTCCTTTTCTCAGATTAGCTGGAATATAAACTTTTGAAGCATTATAAATATGCATAAATAGTTTGGGAATCGTCCGCAATGAATTTATAGGAGAGATGACGGATTTGCTTAATTCAGGTTGTTACTGCAATTATTTGCTTTCATGTCGTTTTTATCGATTTTTTCCTAAATATTATAAGAATCGTTTATTCGTTTTTTTCTTTAAATATTATCAGAACGCCAAATCTTTGACCTTCACATGATTATGCTATATACGGTAATTTGCCAAATAATATTTGGTGGAAATCAACAAATATGCAGATCAACAACAATTTTCATTTGCAAATGATATGTGCGTCCCTTTGAGAAACTCTCTTTATAATATCATCGAAAATACCGTAGGCGTACTTTTCTTGAACAATTTGGAAGTGTCCATAAATACATTTGACTTTAAGAAACTTTTGATAGCTCTTGAAATACGCAACAACTTAATAGGCGAGTACAACAAAAATCGAATTAATCATAAAATACATCCATGTTATTGTAATGAAAAAACAACTTTAATTTGACAAATAGGAAAGTATCATAAAACATTTCATCATACATGGAGTAGCAAGGTTCAAATTTCACGGCAATTTTTTTTACTCTCTCTCTACTAAATTTTAGCGACCCTAGAATGTTCTATTAAAAGTAATCTTACCTTATGGTCATGCACGCTTTAACGCAAGGCGGAACAATCTCATCAAAGTATTCCGATAGCACGACGACGTTCCCCTCGGCCGGGAACTGACTCGTCATGGACACGTCCAGGAACTTCAAAAGGATCGAGGTGAGCTTCTGGGAGACCTGTCTTTTGCGCTTCTCCTTCGGTCCTGGAAGTAAAAAAGCGAATCAAATATTTAGTTAAGTATAACTAACCTAATAGTAATCAGAGGCCAATTATGGTTCCATAACATGCATGAAAGCCAGAGTAAATGACGTACCTTTGAGTCCCACTAAAGCCTTAACGTGGTCCGTGTAGAAGTCCTGCGCCAGGTTGATGGCCTCTACGAAGCGATTCTCCTTGACCAGATGGTCGAGGCGCTCACTCCAGGAGCGGACAATGAGAACGTGAAAGCTTTGACGGCCTGGAAATAACACCGTAACACTAAGTTAAACTTTTCAAATCAATCTTGCCGTATGATCCACGATTTACAGAATTACAGATTTACTCATCCAGGAATAATAAAAAGGTGCAGTTATTTTTAAATGCCTTGAAAGACGAAAATGCTCAATTAATATTTCAAATATGTACGGCAAGAGACGATGATGATTGGTATTCAAATTTGTACCTTGATCATGTTACAGTAAATATCAGAAAATCTTTTCAGAAGTAATCTTTTCCCTTGAATTTGAAATGTTATATTTGTATTTACTGGAAGCATAAAAGGAGACAAGACTGCTGCTTTTCAGGGTGGGCGTATTTAGAGATCTCTCTGCCTGCAAAATATTTCGGATACAAATATCGTATTATCGCCGGGGTTAAATATTTCTATCGGTCAAATATTTTTGTAAAGTTTGACAGCAAAATTATTATTGGCAAACATTTACATTGTACGTCCAAAGGATTTTATACGAGTACGTTTAGTCTTGAAGTTTCAAGCAAACGAATTATAAACTAAAAGTTGGATATTTGATCCAAGCTCATCTAAGGATCCAAGTTTTAGAAACTACAGGATCTAGGAAACATTAAAAAAATCTTGAGCCTAATCAATGACGCCTGCAAACGGCGTGTTGGACGTTGAACGAATATTTGGCCGAAAAATGCTTCCATTGGACATTGAACAAAAGTTTTTGGACATTGGACGAATTTTATTATGGTTGTTTTTTACTTGAACGAAATAGTTATTTCTAGGAAACCAAGTTCAAGACCAAGAGGCTCAAAACCCAAAATTAAATACTGTTCATAAAAACTTAAACATTTACTTTATGCCCATCAAGGATTTGCAATATTATGGATCTAACGTAACACTTAACCAATTAGGAGTGTCTTTTGTTTCTCAATTAGTCTATTCAGAACTCTGATAAAAAAGGCAAGTTTTTTTTTCAGGTTTTGCAGCACAAGGAGGAGCTCAAACCAAATTCCTCTTTATTTTGCCTCCACATAAATGACTATTTTGCTACCTATTCTGCCATTTGTACCACAATAACAGGGGTAAAAGTCATGCCTATTTGATTTCGTTCAATGTCCAGTTAAAATTCGTTCAATGTCCAATTTGAATTCGTTCAATTGCTTTCGTTCAACGTCCAGCCACCCCTGCAAACAGGGGTCATTGGTCTAATTTAACAACTCACCTAATAATACAATCTGATTGGTCAACGTCACCATGGACGAGTACGCCGCTCTCTCCCCCGCCACGGACATCGCCTTGCTCACATTCCCCCCGGTCGACAACCCTTTAAAGAAAGCTGAGCCGTAGACCAGCTTCACATCGGCCACGTCGACAGCCTCGAGCTCCTCGGAGGAGCGCACGTCGTGCAGGTGGAACGTCTCGGAGGTGTCGATGAGGGCGAGGAGGCGCTGGTTGATCCAGGAGAGTTGGAGGAGGGAGAACGGGAGGGTGAGGGTCTGGAGGGGGACAAAGTCAGGGCGACCGCTGAGGCTCTCGGACAGCTGAAAGAAAATGCACAAATTATAGTAGCTTTTAAATTTGAAGTCGCAAAATTGTTGTACTGCAATATTTTGTGATCTTTAGATTGCAAATATTGTGGCATTAGGATAAACGATGATAGTGCCAATATAGTAGATTTAAGACTAACGTACGTAACATTTTAAAGAGTATACAAAAAGTTTTTCAAATTTTTCTCCAAGTTATTGGATCACATAAATGCAATAGTGTAGATAACATTATAAAATATGCAGTGTTATAAAAATCCACTTTTTGCACTTTCAAAATTGCCGGAAACCTTTTAATGCGTAGAGAATGTTGATATATTTTACAGAGAGTGAGAACTTTAAGATCAAATATCACTCTACCTGATAAAAGTACACGGTATTCTGCCTCCCAAACGCAATCACTGGATCGACCACCTTCTCCCTCTGCTTCGTCTGAATGACGACAAACTGCCAGCTGACGAGCGGCAGCGTGTCCGCTGAGCCCGTCAGCACGTGCGTGAAGAGCACCTTCATGGAGGGGCGGAGGCTGAGCACAATCAGCTTGGAGATGGTGGCCAGGGCGACGATGGTGAACTCGGCGAGGGGGTGGTCGTGGTGGCCGAGTAGGGACAAGGGCTCGACGGCGCAGACTTCGCCACGGGCACCGGAGAATATGCACCTGGAAAAGAGCAATTTAAGCCTTTGCTTGATATATGCACCTGTTCTAATTACCTGGCATGGTATCCCCTGACCCCTAAAGTCTTCCTGAAGGTCACCTCAAACACCGACCCTCCCGCGTCCGAGTAGAGCGCGAGTGAGGCGTTGTCCGTAAACCGCGCGTGCAGGATGGCCGAGCCCAGCGGGTGCGCGTCGTCACCCAACGCTTGCAGCAGCTTCCCCTCAGCCACGTCGAACAGGAGCACCTTGCCCTTGGCAGTGCCGGCTAATAATAGTCGCTGTGGGTCTGACGAGGCAAATGATAGTGCTGATATGGCCCCGTACTCTGCGCCGAACTTTGGCCCGCCCAGGGACCATTTGAGGACTTGGGATACGTCGAATACGAGGATGAATCCGTGAGAGGTTCCGATGGCGATGAAGGTGATGGCGGCGACGGCGGTGGGCTGACCGGCGCGGACGCGGTCGGCCGCGGACATCATCTGAGCGGAGATGCCTTTTAAGATCACATGCCTGGAAATATAAATGGACTTATTTGCCTGACTCTAACTTGTAATATACGAATTCCTACCTAACAATAGTCCCTTTTGAAGCGTCGTTTTTCTTCCTCTGCTTCTTCCTTGACCTTCCCGACGCCCCACTGCCGGCAGATGTGACCGACAGCGTGTCGAGCAGCGACGCGGGCACCGCGGCATGCGGCGCCAAGTGCGGCGTCGCAGAAGACAGCTGCGACATGTGATCGTCCGCGGCCGTCTCCTCATAATAGTCCTCGTCCTCGCCCAGAATCTCCTCTAGAGTGACGTTGGCCGAGTGTGGCGCAAAGTGGGCGTGGCCGTCGTTGGTCTCCCCGCCCAGGTTGCTGATGTCGAGGTCTTCCAGGGTGGGCGGGTCAAAGTCGAGGGCGGCCTGGAGGGAGGACGGCGGGTCGGCTGAGGCCGGGTGGGCGGGGCTGGAAGGGTCATCATCCTGCAGGGCCATTTTTCCTCTTC
>LR137770.1:8498-19783 GCA_900659605.1 Tisbe holothuriae | reverse complement strand
GTTGGGCGGAAAACTCGCATAATCCCCTTAATTTGACGCATTTATGTGTGTGTGGTAGAATCACGTGCGCAGAGGGAGAAAATTGCGTCGCGTACGCTTTTCCTGCGTCATACTCAATGCAGCACCAGTCGAGGGTTGAACGATCTCCAGCCCGGGGCGTAACACAGAAGGAGAAGAGACTACAATAAAAGAGTTTGACAAGAATGCATCATTGCAGAAGCTAACTTTAAAACGGTTAAAATGTCTAATTGGTGAATTGCACATTATATATAGAAAGACGTGGTCTAGTTTAAACTGTACAACCTGGTGACAAATCTCCCCAAGATGCGATTCGCATCGGGCATTATTTTTTCGTGTCTAATCCTGTCTGCATTTGTGCAATGTGAAAGTGTTGAGAACGGGATTAGGAATCTAGACGGGGGAGGCGGACTATTGCCGACAATACCCACGTCGAAAATATCCCCCTTCGGCGAAGTCGGCTCTATCGACCCGACCGCATCGGCATCATCCCCGACGGACACTCTCAGGCTCTTTGACCTCTCCTCCGAGGAGACAGCAGACGAGAGACGGCTCTCTGCTGTCAGAGACTTCTTCAATGATAAGCGACGGCGACCCGCAGTCTTGTCGAAGAAGAACCGACTTCTGGAGAAGATCAGAAACGCCAGGAACAAACCAGAGTATTTCGACCCGGCGAGTAAGACCAAATTCAAGCCGATCTTACCGACAGCGATCCTGCCAAAGAAGATCAAGAGCAACAGCGTGCTGGATTCCATCTGGAGCAGGCGGAAGAACGCGCAGATTGTGAGCAGCACGATCCTCGGCCTCGACTCTGAGAATGATGACAACGCGCTGGTCAGGGAGCGGCCGTTCGAGGAGCCAGACACGACCGCCATCACGAAGCTGTCTTCAGTGTCTGAAGTGCTGTCTTCGGCGGAATTGGACCTCAACGAAGTCGAGACCACAACCCCGGACCCGATGCCCTACACGTTCGCATCGTTCCCCCACATTGACCTCAAGAACCCCCGCGCGACGACCACCCCATCACCGCCGGCAAGGGAGGAGGAGCTCCTCCAGCAGCAGGGCGCGTCGTCCAACCTCCATCATGCTGTCATTGATGTCGAAAACGTCGCTGAGCCTGAGGATAAGGTCAAGATGCAGTCGGCAGATTTCCTCGACTTTGACCCTGTTGTCGTTGTCAAGAGCGGAGATGAGTTCAGTGGGAGTGAGACTGTCGCAGACATTCTGGAGGGAGCGCCGTTCATTGAAGGGCTCACGGGGCTGCCTTTAGAGCAGCTGGATGAGCAGGAGAAGAACCTCTTGTGGGGCAGTGAGAAGCCTGTGGAGCGGTATCAGGCGCCACCGTCCAGTGAGTATGCGTTCTCTGGCGTTGGCAGTTGGGAGGAAATAGAACTTCCCACCACCACCACAACAACAACAACCACTACTACTGCCACCACCACAACTACTTCTACGACATCCTACAGCCCAAGAACTGAGTTTGAGGAGTCGAGGACAGTGTCGAACCCAGATGCGTATGTATTTGTGCCGAAGGTATCAGCTGTTCATACTACAACTACTACCGCCACAACAACAACTACAACAGCAACAACAACAACCACTACTACTACAACTACGACGACAACAACAACCCCCAATGGCTTCTTCTACTCCACCGGCTCCATCTACCAAGATCTTGAACGCCTGCTTTTGGAGTCTGGCGAGGAGATCGTCTCCACGCCAAAGATCAAACGCAAGACGTCCATTGTTGCAAACAGCGGAAGCTCTGGATCGTCTCTTGATGATGAGATCATATCGGCCATTGAGGATGTGCTATCGGTGGATATTCCAGTGGATTCAAAGTTGTTGTACAGGGATTCAAGTCCGAGGTTTACAAGGAGGCAGAGGTTGAATTATGGCAATCAAGAGGTGTTGGAAAACAAGGTAGGAATATGTTTTAAATAAGGGCTAATTGTGTTTCCCATGTTGGAAAATGACAGTATTGGGTGCTGATTATGTGAACCGTCTACTTTACTCGCATGCTCAATATTCAAGGAGACATTCTTGAATCCTCTTCCTTTCCTTTGGAATCCATTTAGACAATCAATCGGGAGTAGCACAAAATGCCTGAAAAACATTGTCGTATCCTTGCCCTCTGACCTTGACCAATTTATTATTCGATCAGAAACGCATTTGCATTGACTGCTGCTGCTGTGGAGTCTGAACATATGATTTAAACTTTTTCAACGGTTTTCATAGCTAAAGCAGGATTTTTCTGCAACATTCAGTTATCAATTTTTCCAGTGTGCGTGTCACGCTTGGGTGTCTTTTTCAGAGGCAGCTGTACTTTGGAATGCAAAACAATAGCGTTGTTCACATAGTGCAAATTGAACTTTGCTACTAATACCATGATAAAAGAAGGTTGTAATTATTATAATATACCAAAATAAAGAGCAAATATGCCACAGGACAATGTTATAAAATCAACTCCATTTGTTTAATTTTCTGTCTGTAACTCTTTGCCAATGATTTCCCATGGAGAGATTTATGGCATCGTTCTGATTCCGCAACTGTCACGCTCGTTTTAATCCTTAAATTTGGATAACTTTTGCTGCACTAGAGCATTCTGCACCGATTCATTGTTTGCCACAACTCATAGACAGGTTACATAGATATCTGTACTGTATATGTAGCATGTCCATGACTCTATGCACTACTACATGTACTCGTAGTAAAATTTAAGTACTTCAACTGGCAATCTCTAAGTTATGTGCTGCTATTGCATTCTACATTATATTGCAATATGTCAAAAGATACAGGATTTTGACTTAATTTCAGGCCCCCGTCCAGCCCTACTCCTTCTCCTACGACATCCTGGACGAGTCCACTGGCCTGACCCACTCCCGCCAGGAGGAGGGCGACTCCACTGGCGGAGTCTCCGGCTCCTACTCAGTGCTGCAGCCGGACTGCGTGGTGCGCACCGTCGACTACCGGGCGGACGAGCTGAGCGGCTTCAACGTGCTCAGCGTGACGAGGACTCAGTGCTCGGAGCAGCAGCGGAGGGTGCTTGAGGCTAATGAGGTTAATAGAGTGGACTCAGCGCCGCCGCCGACGGCGAGAGGGAAGCAGCCCGGTGGGAGGAACGTGTCCAGGCAGAGGACCCCGCTCAGGGAAGAGGTCCAAAGGAGGAAGGCTATCAGTAAGATACAACCTTAATTATGAATTTTAAAGGCCTAGTTTATGTTCCATTTTTTGAGACTAATACGCTGTTAGGCAATGGATATTCCTCTGTAAACAGCCATTTTCTCATAAAATTAACATGGCAATTATTTCGCACACGTGACACAAATTCATTCATATAAACCGTTTTATATGCCTGCGTGCATTTTGAGAGTTAAATAGCACGTCTGCAATGGAATAAAATGACCTCTAAACACCGAAAAAGCGTTTTATGACCCTCAATTGACGATATTTTTACGGTGCCGAAAAGCACTTCATGTCCTCTTTCGATTTTATTGTCTCAATTTTCCCAAGTTTCTTTTCCTTGGTCAATTTTGATTATGTTTTTTCCCTGCCGTCAATAACAGATGCCAAGAAAGTGTGTAAAATCCGTTACCAATATATTCTGACCCCAAACAACTATTTTTTCACATGGCATTAAAATGCAATATTGTGCGGCTTTTGTTCTCTTATAAACGTTCCGCTCGTACCTTGAATATCATTGTCGCACTTTTCCCACAACAAAAATGAATCACTTCTTTCTTCTTCCCAAGGCGACTCTTGAACTTGGCCTCTAATTCTCCCTTTCCCATCTTGTCAACCATCTCATTTTGCAGAGAACCGATTGAACCATTTCACCAGGGTTGCCAGTTCGACGGAGGTGAGGCAGCCAAAGGCGCATGAGGAGGACAGACCGGTATCCCTGGAGGATATGCTTGAGGAGCTCGAAGAGACGCATAACTTGGCAACTGGGAGTTTTGAACACTTTGAGGCTGATCCTGAGGTGCCCAGAATATCATCTGAGGTGGATGATCTGAATGCTTCAGTTGAGGAAGCCTCATCTGAGGAAGTGCCGTATTCCTCAAATGATAAGGACTCATCTGAGATAAGTGGGAGTTTTGGAACATTCCAGATATTCAACAACCCCTTTACATCTAATGAGTTGTCGTCAGTGGAAGCTACTGACCGCCCATCCCAACAGTTGAACACTGAACCTATTGAGTATGCTGAGGAACCACCAAACTCATATGAGGATCTTGACCACGAATCCTCAATTGAGATTGAGTCTCAGCATTCCTTTGAAGCCACGGCACAGCCCAAAACGGAAGCTCCTCCAGCATATGATTACGATTATAGCAACCCTGATTACGCCATTGATGCTCCTTTCATCAGCAGCGAGAATTTTGAAATCGCCTCCAAGGAAGATCTGATCTTGCCGGACGACGCTGTTGAGCCAACGCCCCAGACCATATTCGAGACGACGGCTTCCACCGGGATTTCAGTGGAGCATCCTTATGACGATGATGATGTAAACACGTCATTGGACAATGCAGATCCTTTGCCGATTATGCCCTTAAAGGAGCAAGAGGAGGATAACGGAGCAGAGGATTATTATTACTCAAATGAAGTGGAAGAAATCACTAAATATGTCAAAGAAGAGAATGCTGAGTTGAATGCTGACAAGAAACCCAGGGCTGAGTTCACAGGAGAGATCCTGGATAAGGATTATGCTGATTATATCGACTATGCCTCTAACGTGAATATTGACAACGCGTATGAATATGACTACGTGTCAGAAGAGGTTGACTATATCAATGAGGTTGAGCCTACTGTGGCAACAGTACAAGAGTTGCCAACACAAGAGCCTACATTCCAAACTGTCCATGTCCAACAAGAGCCAGTCCAACATGAGTCTCTCCAACTTGAGCCTGTCCAACATGAACCTGTCCAACAAGAACATGTCAGACAAGAACCTGTGCAACAAGAGCCTGTCCAGCATGAACCTGTCAGACAAGAACCTGTCCAATATGAGCCTGTCCAATTTGAACATATCCAGCATGATCAGTCCCGTGAGCCGAAAGCTAATCTGTTCAACATTCAGAACGGTGAACAGGTTTTTGCCACTTCAGGGGAGACCTTCAGTGCCGAGTCTGGTGAAACTTTCACTGAATTTGGCCAAGAGCCAGATCGGAGCGCCCCATTCACAATCTTCAACGTGAACGGCCCATCCGAGCCGAACCCGACCTACCCGGTTGAGGTCGTGCCAAACCTGGACAATGATGACTACCACCAGGCCACCCAGGGTGCTCCACTGGAGGACGCCCCTCTGCCCCCGGTGCCTGTCAGGGACTATGAGCAGCCAAATGAGGCCCTGGATCGACACCCATTCCAATCGCCCATCCACATTGCGCCAAACTCTGTGGATCCGCATGCTCTGTTTGGGTTTGAGGTGCCAGAAACTGGCACTTACCACTATCAGCGGCACCCGTCTCCCAATGGGGAAAACCAGGTTGAGGAGGTGCATCAGTATCAGGAGCAGTACCAGTACCCCGATGTGGTCCACCACCATCACTCATATGTTGAAGATGCTGCCACTGAAGCGCCTCAAACATCCCAGATCTTCAATATTGGCATTGATGAGCCCACTGCACGGCCCCCAATTGCTTACTCTGAAATCTACCATCACTACGACCACCAAGAGCCTGTCCAGCAAGAATTTGAGCAGCTGCAGCAGCCTGTAGAGCAACCGGTCGTTGAGAACAAAGTGTACGACTACGAGCCACTGCTTGATCAAGTGTATCAATATGACGTCCCTCAAACACCCGCTCTAAACGAAGTGTATCATCAATACGAGCAGCCTCACTACGTATACCCCGAACCATACCCATACACTCCAGTGGAAGAAGCCACCGCCCCTGTGGCAGAACCCATCAAACCTGTGGCCACACCAGGATACCTCATCCCCAACCCCGAACGACCATCAAGACCTCCCAAGCCCAATAGACAACCAACAAAACCATCCCGACCAGCAGCTAACAAGACCCCTGGAACGGCATCTTCCTCCTCGTACAAACCCTCTGAGAATGCCTACGACCCATTCGCCTTCCAGCAGAAGACCAAGAAGAAGAATCGCGGATCTCGCACTTCCAGAGTTGACTTTGTCGACTACGGCGATGATGACCTCGACACTGGAGACGATCTTACGGGGTCGTCCCAGCACCCAATTCCATCATTTGGGTTCAGTGTCCCGGCGAATTCTGGTGAGGATGACAGCACGTTCTCCGCTTCTGGACCAGTCGTCTCAGTTGCAAAGCCAAACTCCATTGAGCAAGACCCAAACCACATTCGCCGAAACATGCTCATGAACATCATCCTCCGTCCTGGCGGCGGGGACAAGGCCAAAGCACTGCCCCGGCCAAAGGTGGATGTCAGGTCAGAGGGTCCAAACGTCATCATTGTCCGCATGATCTTCCCTGATAATGAGAACATCCAGGGGCTGCGCGCGTTCACGCCTACCCAGCCGGAGGAGCTGAGCAAGTTTGCCAAGATTGAGGACATCCTGCCGAGTAAGGGCAAGCTGCACAGGATCCGGGTGAACAGCCCTGACGCGCCGTTCCAGAAGGGGTTCTTCCACTCGGATGAGGAGCCGCGGTCCGTGGAGAGCATCCGGCAGAAGAAGGAGATTGGAACGGATGGCAGCATGACCAAAGATCTCCAGGATAATCTTCCACAGGAAAGGCCTCAGACAAGATATGTGGCACCGACGCAGGCAACGCTGCTCAATCAGCTGATTGTAGTGACAACAAAGGAGCCCAGGCCAAAGCTGTTTGAGCCTGCTGAGCCAAAGAGACTTCCAAGGGCCACGCAGCCTCCGCCAACAACTTATGCTCCCTATACGACTACTACAACGGCAACTACAACAACAACAACTATAACAACAACTACTACGACGACGACAACAACAAAGCCAGCTATTAATAACTCCGGTCTGAATGTGATCCCACCGCCGCCAGCCAATCACAAGTGGGTAGAGATCTCCTATGACCCAGCGTCGGTGCCTGAGTCTGTGGCCGCGCCAGCCGAGGACGCGCTCCACTACATTGACCAATCAGTCCTCTTCCAGCAGGCTGAGCCCGTGACCCCACCGAGGCTGCAGTTTGGTTTTGTGCCGGCACTGGCAACAGTGGAGCCTGCAAAGCCTTCGACCTTGAAACCTCCCGTCAAGGTCAAGCAGCTGCCGATTCGGTGGCAGAAGCAGACGAAGACGAGCAAGTTGAAGAGTAAGAAGCGGCCGCCAAAGCCGCCGGGACGCTTTTTGAACTTTAGTCGAAGGACGTTTAATCCGTTCGGCTTGTGAGGAAGAAATCAAATTAAACGCGTGAAGAGTGAGTGATGCGACAAAGATGAGAATAATAGGATTAATTGCCTTGTTTACGAAGCCGTCTCATTCTCGAGATGTATGGGGTTAAAAAGGCATGAAATTGGATTTAAAAGATAAAGACAACGCCTGCAATTGTTTCTCGTTCCTTTTGTTATTTATCCTGTGTCAAGAAATGTACGAATTGCAAGCTATTATTATTGTTATTATTGTTACCATTAATCTATGTCAAAATAAAATTCCGTGGGAAAAACACGTCTTCAAAGTTGTTGGCAAAAATCTTTATTTCCTGTTCAGATCTTCACTTCCACACAATTCACAAAATCTTCTCAGCATTAAACGGTCTAAATAATAATTATTAACCTAATAATAAACGTGGACTTTAAACACACTCAGTGCAACAACCGGCAAGATGTTTAAATATATATCACAGAATGCCCTTATTATTTAGATCATTATCTCTTCTTTGCCTTGTTTGCCTCCGCCTCGTGCTTCGGGTGCACCCTGTAGATCCTGAACGTCTTGTTCTCAAAGACCTTGGTGAACAGGTCGGTGTACTTGCGGGCGTTGTAGCGGATGTCGAGGCAGAAGCGGGGGTCGTGGCTCTGGACGAGGTGGGGCAGGTCCTTCACGCCGTCGTCAGGGATCTGGAGAAAAAGGATAAAGAGCATTAAAATACTATTCAATTCAATATTTACTCCAAAAACTATCAGAAACTAGCTACAATGAGCCTGGTTGCTGTGCTGGTTTTTGTATAATTATCTCCTTAGATAGCCACTAGCACTCCTGTGAGAGGAGAATGAGCTGAAGCAGCGAAAAAAATGAGTTTATATTTCATGTCTTTGCTCATTTTCTATCTCTGCTGTTTCAGCTCATTCCTCCACTCACTGTCTTCCATCTAAAATCGTTGAATGCCGGAAAACAAGTTCATTATATCATCGCATCTTACAATAAACACACATGGCCCTGACACGCGGGTTTGTTTGCAAATTTTAAAATTGCTTTTCTAAAATTTAAGCTTTAATTTACATTTTTGGCGCGAAATAGATACGTTGTCATGACACGTTTCATACTTCCCTAGAATTAAGATAAGTACACATTTTATCCTTTGTTTGTAAATATTGTCTAGCATTATGTTGTCATTAAACGTATGCCGCATATTGTTGACAGATCGAACACGCTTCAAATTGTTACTTAAGTGAAATATTATCATGGACATGCTAATAATGTGAGTTCGTTGGACTGGAAACGAAGATCATTTGCTTTTTGTTTAGACAACGGAAGCCATTTTATCAAGGTTTTAAGGAAGTATGTCGCCAATTTTCTCTCATTATATGCACAGAATATGTACATAAATAGAAGGGTAATTCAAGCGGAAAATGGATTGACAAGGAGGGGAGATATTTTACAAAACACAGCAACTGTAATTATCCAATTATTTAGCACGCTCACAGACAATTAATCTTGAAAAGGCGTAATGACGTTATTAAAAATATGATTCATCACGCCCTAAACAACATGTGTGTATGCTAATATTAAACCTTAGTGGTTAGTATGTGTTATTTTAGTCTTTTTGTTACTCAAAAATACCTTCTTTTCACTGAGTTCAGGAAAACCTGCATAAAAGATCTTTGTCTTCATTCATATGTCGCAATATTCCGCTCCAAAATAAAAACGGGGAGTCAAGAAAGAAATGCAGCCCCCCAAAAAGAAGTCTCTTTAAAGTGACAATTACACAATGAACTTGAAGTTGGCACAATATGCAGTTTCGTTATTCTCGCATTGTAACGTGAGGGAATTAATTAGTCCTTATTACACAAGTTGGAGAATCATGTTCACGTTACGTCCAATTAATTACCTTTTCTACATGTTCGTGTACGTCACCGCAATTCATTTTGGCAGAATAATAATATTAATGCAGTATCAAGCAGAATGTGTCGATCGCTGTGGTGACAAATAAGGTCACTTTAAGCAACAAAAAAAAGCACAATTATGCATTACAATTTCTGGTTGGGAACACGTCGTGTGGTTGGTGTACGTACGCGTACAAATCTGTAGCCAATAATTATGGTCAGCAAAATATGTGTCAAATCGATATGGATACGATTTTTTCCAGGATTTTTGTTTTCAAAGCCAAGGTCGCTATAACCGTTTATTTATTTTTGAAATAAAACCGTGGTTTACCAGTATTGATAGCTGGCTATAAAAATATGTTTTAATTAAGATTTTTGGTTTGCAGCATGAATTTAATGGACTATGTATCTGTCCCATATATTAGAGGAACTAAGATGATGATTTGTGTATCGATATAATAACCGATTTCCCAATGATATTGATCAAGTACAAGTTCATTGGACCGAAGAAGAATCAGCAATAAAACCCTGCCTTGCTTGTTCAAAACTCGCTTTAATACTCGTCCACTAATGTCATATTATTCTGGTTTTGGCAAAGCAATGCGGCATTTTCATTTGATACATAAACAGTCCTTGGACTTGACATTGCAACTTTTTAATCGCCGTTTCATGAAAATGACGACGATCGCTCAAGTCTTGAAATGAAACTGCGAAATTTGCAACCTTCTAAAGATATATTAACACATTTTGTTGCTTCATTTAATCAACAATAAACCCTTTGTATCGTTTTCTTAAAGCTCATATTATATCGGATTAAGCCGAAAAGGGGAAATAAGAGAAGAAAGGAAGACGAAAAATGGAAATGAAATCATAGCATGATGAATGCTGCAGCTCCAGTTTTTCCCTTTGTGAAATTGGGAGTTTCCGCTCTTGACTCGTTTCTTCTTCTTCTCTTTGCCCTTGATTACCATTAGAATAATATTCCCGTTGGAGGACAACCCGGCAGTTAAACAAGTCGAAAATATCCCGCAAATATTTTACCAAGATCGGTTTTCACGTCTCATCCTTGGACGGAGAGGATTCTCAAAGACGATTTATATATTTTCTCGTTTTGGAGGCAACAGTCGTAAGTCATATTTTCTGTCTCTTCTCCTGAGGCAAGAGATTATTTTTAGACGTATTACGCTTATTTCTTCTTATTTTCGCGCGCGGCCTTCCTACTTGAAGGAAAATCACACTATGAGGATTCCCGACCAAACTGCAGTATTTAAGAATAAAAGTGACATGTTTGGCTGTTCAGAGAATTCCTTCTAAGTAGACTTATGATGTCATTGGAATCTCATGAGAAACGTTGCAAGAATGTTGTTCCAATTGTCAGGAGAATTGGAAGCGACTTTTTGTCTCAAATTATGTCATTGTTGCCTCCAACTATATTTTGCAGGAAAATGAGGGTAATCCAACAGGAAACTCATTATTCCTCCCGAGTCTTTGCTTTAGGCCAATTATAAATTAGCAATGAGCCAACGAGGCATCAAAATGTGCTCGTATAAAATACAAGGAAGAGTATTGTGCACTTTATGTATAAAACCTAACCAACATAACAATAAATATACATAATTTCGTATCCATAGATGTCTATCACTTACGACTCCATTCGTGAGGTCCATGGTCGAGGGGAGGTTGCATCTGGTGTCGGACTTTGAGAGGCAGATGGAGTCCTCCAGGATGATGTAGCTCGTGTTGTAGCTCACGAGGATGTCGTGGACGACCTCAGGTTGGTGGCGGGCGTACACCTGGTACAGCTGGAATTATGAAATATTGTTATTAGTGATAATAATCAAGATCTTTACAATGAATTCCATACACAGTTGCTATTTTCAAACGCATTTTGATACTTCTGTCGGCAAATCTTGGTGTGTTTCTACAATGACGGCGTCACAAATCAAGGCCAAATGAAAAAGAGGAGTTCACACGTCTCTCAAAAACGAAGATGCATTTTCGGCAAAGAAAGGTTTGGATGATGATGTTCGGATATATTTTACTTTTTCCACGAGAAA
>LR137769.1:30036-48543 GCA_900659605.1 Tisbe holothuriae | reverse complement strand
TTCTCTTTTAGTTCGGGAAAACACGACCGGAAATCGTGGTACGTGTTTACCCCGAGGTTGCGTGACCGGAAGTCCGAACCCTTCTATTCCCATGTTATTGGACTTATTTCACGTAGTCTCCACAGCATACATCTCTTCAAATCAGACGACTGTTACATGGCTATTCTTCATGTTGGTATGCAATGTACCAGCCACCAAAATTGATGATTCAATTGCATTTCAAAGCAGGACATGCTTCAACATTCCTTTAATGGGGTCGATATACTTTGGCCGAAGTCATTTGAACGAAATGCCTTTTTTCCTAAGACCGAATATAATTTTCCAAAGGCCGAATATATTTGTCATTAGGCCGAATATATTTTTCCTGGTACTGAAGTGTGTTTGTTGTACTCTTTATGGACTAAGGTACAAAGCCTCAACCTTGGGTATGAGAAAAGATTATTTATTAAGGAGATTACTACACATTCATGCATAAAAAGCAAGTTTTCCTTTTGGAGTGACTCATATTTTGTGTAATACTCTAAAGAAAAGTTTTTTGTCCGATTTACAATATCTATTAACAATATTCTAACCTTGAAATGTTTACTGGAAGCCGTGGAAGGGTTAAAGTATAAATAATATAGATTTAACACAGAACTTTGATTTAAAATTAGGTAGAAACTAATACAGTCACTGAATTCTATTATTTTAGGTGCTTTTAGCTTTTTGCCAAATGTCAATATATAATTGTAAAGAGGGCTGTAAAGAGCAAACTAGAGTACAGTAACTGGTCGTGCATGTAACACATATGTTATACACTCACTTAGGCAAGCACTGAAGTGACTTTGGCCAAAGGGAAAAAAGATAAATTCGGCCTAAGGAAAAACGACTTCGGTCAAAGTAAAAACAACTTCGTTCAAAGGACAAACCATGCCGAATTTTCGGTCAGAGTATATTCCCCCCTTTAATGTCGTGTATCTCTTGCTGACATCAATTGGCAGACCAGAATCGTGCTCTTCATCATTGGATAATTTTCGATTAGCTATGAAGTACATCAGGCACTGAGCCACTAGAGGGCAATGTTAAAACTACCAAGTAATCTAGTAAGTTACTGATACAGTATATCGGCCATACCTCCGTTTCTTGCTGTATGCCCAGACTGTACGAAAGCATTTACTGGGCCACGACAGCTTGACTTCCTTCGCAGTGCAATGGCCTAGATTCGAAACGGAGTTTTTTACGTTAATCTTAACTTGCCACTCCAAGGGTTTGCCACTCCAAGTGTATTTAATAAAAATAGCTCCATCTTTATTTCGAATTATGTTTTGTAGTGCATAGAAAACATCTAAAACACACAACTTAACTCATCTGTATCCCTTTTGCACTCAATTGCTCTTTTCCATGTCTTTAAACTAGCTGACGTCATTTATGCAGGATTTATTTTTGCTTTTATTTCACTTACTTCACCGCTCAAATGCAGAAAAAGACTCTTGAACTCCTCTAACTGCTCTGCATGCCAATCGTTGGACTGTTGGTTGATCTGCTGTGTAATGACCGAATCTCGTGTTTAAGGTTAAAGAAAGAAGAAGAAGGAAAATAGATCATCCAGAAGGGAAAGAGATACAATCGGGGAAAGGATCAGAGTCTGTTTGCTCGTATCAGATTATACAACCTATTATAATTTTAAAACTTACCTTACATGGTTTTGCTATTAGTTCTAGGGTAATACAAAGCGAGTAAATTGTACCATCTTGGGGGTAATAATAGTTTAGATAATACAAGTAGTATATTATTATGCTATATAGAAATCATAGAAAGTTCATTATAGTAGTTAAAGGGACCTTTAGGGCAGAAAGGGAGAGGCAGAAGGAAAAGCTATTCCTTTAGTCTTCAGTGTAAGCGAATCATATTTCCCGGAATCCTGACTTTAAATATCACTAAACCTCTATTATGATTCGTTCAAAAAGACATGTACTTGTACTTTCATGCATTTTTTGACATTCAATTTTGCTTGCAAGAATTTTTTTCAGTAAGTAATAGTTTACTTAATGTAGGAGGAGGATTTATAATATATTAATGAATATTTTTTTGCATAATGTTAATTTTTCAATCATGTGATGCTTGTCTGTTTTTCATTACTTCCCGATTTTTTCCCCAGATGATAAAACACTTAAATGAAATTCTTTACTTTGAGGATAATCATGCTAATATTTCGTTTCAGCATAACTTCCGTCGTCCACATCGCTCAAAGACTCGATCTGTCCGCGATCCTCCTTCTGACATGGGGACACAATCGAACAAAAATGTGCGCATACCATTTGGAGAGAAAAACCGAAACATCACACATAGACACGTACGCTGGAGGAGGAGGAGGAGAAGAGGACGAGCTGCTCTCAACTGCTGCAGCGGCCACCGTTCCTCCTCCTCCTCCCCCAGATACGTGGCAAATGCTTTTTCCCAAACACCAACTCGGAAAGGAGAAGACGGAACGGAAAGGGATCGTCGTCGTCGTGAGAGCTCAATTCGACACAGTCCACCTGGAAGCTGATGATGAACAATGGGCCACATATCATTCCACGGAGGACACATTCTCATCTCATTATTCTCATAGGTCATTTAAAAATGACTCAAACTGTTGTGTTATACCGTTGACTCGACTGTAGCATAGGTAGCTGCAGCTGAGCGCACGCTCTCTGTCCGTGCGTCGCTGCCCGGCTTTGCCTGATGATGTTACCTGTTGAGTACAACGTAAGTGCGAGGCCAAGGCGGCGCGGATTCTGCAGCTAAGCAAGGGATTCGTTTGACTATGGACGGCAGGGAGGGCTCTTTTCTCTCGATCTGGAGCCTGCTGCTGCTGCTGCTTCTACTCCTGTCTACATTTGCAGTAAGGTGAATCTTAGTAGCTGCAAATAAATATGGCAATTTCAAGTAGGCTTTTATTGTAGCAGTGGAAGAAGAAGAACAAGTCCCCCCCTTCTTTCACTACTTCTCTCAATATCTGTATTAGGAAAAAGGGGCTAATCTTGTGTGTTTTGAACTTGCCAAATACCTTGTGTATGTGTAGGTGCCTTATCAGCCTCCTGTTCTACATGAAAAATACAACAACATAAAAAGGTGCAACTTAGCACTAAGCCTAAAAAAAATCTAAAAAAAATCAACGAATAATCTTCTGTGATCTCTAAAACATTTGTTAACGTGATTTTTACGACTCGAAACCATGTGAAGAAGAAATGTCTTGAACAACAATTAGCTATATATTTTGAAAGAAACTGCAAAATCGATATTCTACCACCATGGGCACTGAGACCGTGTACGGCCCCGCGCCTGAGGCCGAGTCCGTCACAGCCACCCCGGTCCCGACCGAGTCCACCAAGGCCGAGCGCAAACGTTACCTCGTGGTGTTCCACTGTGTGACCGCTGGGCAGAATGGGCCCCTGCTCGGTGCAGACGAGGAGGAAATCGTATTTCTCGTCTACCTTGTTTTGGATGTTCATGAGAATAAGGTAATACAGAAATTGCGTGCAAGGGCAATTAGGATTTGATAAACATGTGCCGTAAAGTAATATTGACTTATAATAATTTATGACATTTGTTGCACTTTTCTAATGTACTGGTACTTGGCACGGTCAAGAGGTGAAATGTATGACGGACAATTATGTCTTTAGTGTGTTCATAGTACATACTTGACTTCTTCTTCTTCTTCTTGTTAACATTGGAGTAGATTCCCCAACTCTTTTCCTCTGCTCCAGGTTATATAGTAGAATAGTTTGCTTAAACTATTCTCTCCAGAGCCAACTCTGTGGCAGTCTTGAGGAAAACAAATTTACAATCTGTCATCAGTGGGTGAGTTCAACGAACGAGAAAGGAGAGGAAGAAGAAAAACGTGCTCCTCCATCTGTGGTCACATTTTCTCCTCCTCGCGTTGAAGACGCATCACCGTCAGGGTTGCCACCTTTAGTTTAGGGCTCCAAGGTGCACTTGCTGTCTTTTCAGATGTAATGAAGAGTCATGAGATATCATTAAACACATGGTCAAATGCTCCAGAGAGGGGAAGACAACAGACGCTGATGCAATTGCGGGAGAAATACGCATAGATAAGACTATGTTTAACGTGAAGCGTATTAAACGTTGCATCATTATTGTTGCATTATCTCTGACGTATGAGTACATTTTAATTGCGGACAAGCAGGATTGTATCTCTTATATAGCGCGCGTTACACATGTTTAGAATATAAGTAGTGACAATTAAAATCTCCTTTCAGATCTTGTCCCGCCATGAGATCCCCGTCCGCCCGGACCGCAATGCCGGCGACGTCAACGGCAACAGCGGCGGCGGCGGCGGCTCGGCCACGAGGTTCCTGTCCGACGACGTTCGCGCGTCCCACCCGCTCATCACGGAGGAGAGCGTGACCAGGGCGGAGTCGCTGAGGGCGGCCGTCGAGGCCTTTGACAGGGACAACAACTTGGACAAGGGCAGCTTCTCATTGGTACGAGTTTAGAGTACTGCAGTAAGCAAATGTCAAATTCCAATATTTTCAGGTTACCGACGGTCAACTCTGCCTCCGCCAGTGCCTTCTTCCGGAGGCTCAGCGTAAACGTGTCCGTCTCCCCTCCTACTACTACGCATTCCACGACCTCAGGAAGGAGTTCACTGCAAGGTTCAAGGACGTCGAGGAGATCAATGGAATCGAGGACATGGCTAAACGTAAGAAAGAGTTCAGTTAATAGTTACAGTTCATACAGTGGTGTCAATTTTCAGATTTAAACATCACCCTCCCTGCCCCCACCCTTCCCACTGTGGTGGCAGCAGAAGCAGCATCAAAAGAAGGGGATTCCCCAAACCCTGGTCTCAGCAACAACAACAACAACAATAACAACAACAGTGACTCAAATGGTATTACTCCTCCCGAGGCCGCTTCGGACTCCAAGGAAGAGTCTCCTGTCGACGGGAGTGGCGGAATGGAGAAGAAAGAGGAGGAGACAGCAAAGTTCCTCGTCCCGGAGGCGGAAAACGCCTTGGCCATTCTTCAAAAACTCATCTGTGATGGTAATGAATACTAACGATTGATCTTCCCTACTTTATTATTATTTATTTGTCTCAGATCCTTCTTCGTCGTTCCTGCACGACCCTGAGCCGGTCATGACCCGCCTTGAGCAGGGAATCCGGTCCAGGGATGACGCCGTCGACGGCGACTGCTGCGTTCGCGCTCGAGGGCTGCCGTGGCAAGCGTCAGATCAGGACATTGCAAGGTTCTTTGTCGGACTCAATGTTGCAAGGTAAGAAGGAATACAACTTCCTTTCGCTTATTTATAACTCGTATGTCATTTTCCCAGGGGTGGCGTCGCTCTCTGCCTCAGCTCCCAAGGCCGTCGAAATGGCGAAGCCCTGGTCCTCTTTGAAAACTCAGCTCACCGAGATATGGCCTTGAAGCGGCATAAGCATCACATCGGAAACCGATACATTGAGGTGTACAGAGCGACTGGAGAGGACTTTATTAACGTTGCAGGAGGTAAGATAAGAGTCTTAAGTTTGCCAAATGGATGATGCATCGGACTAAGGCTCAATGTTCTCAAACGACTTTTCTCGTTGTGCGGCGAATTGCAGAATCATGCTGATTCAACTATTGCATTTCATTTATGTCAGTCTTAAACTCTGTCAGTGCATAACAGGGAATTAATTAATGTATATGTATTTTGCATCTCTCAGTTGGCAAATTTTAAATGAGCACTTTAACGCAATTATTTAATCTGTGTATTTGTGCTATTTTCATAAGTAATGTAGCGCATCCATAAAAAGTTGTGATTCTGTTCTTCTTGATAATTCCATGTTGTACCCTCTTAAGATGCATTCTCTCCAATTAAACAAATTGCAATTAAAGTGACCTCTGATTTGACCTTTTTAATTGAGATGCGGTCGTAATTACTTGCAAAAGGGAGATTTGAAAAGGGTTCTGTGCACATGTTCAACTAGAAAATGTTTAATACGTTTGCCTTAATATGACCAGATTCAAAAATACCCTTGGAATTCAAATCTGTTTAATTTGCAGAAAACCTAATGAAATTTTGGATACACAGTAAAACGCTTACCACGTTTACCAAACAAACTAGCTATATAGCACTGCTACAATCTTTAGTGAAACAAATTCCTTTGCTAATATGCTATACATTTTTGTTGTCTGTCCCATGAAATGCTTCACGCGCTTCTTATTTCAATCCGCCTCACTTTTCTTTCCTCATGTTTGTATTTTGACAAATAAATGCTCACATGTGTTGAATGGGACAAGAAGAGGTCAGAGGCAACATGTCGAAACATTCACACTGCATATAGATAAGTGTACTTTATACGTAATGTACATTAAATATCGATTGCAAACTATTCATGGAAACGGGCAAAATTATATGTAGAAATTTGTTTGTTTTATACACTAAACCGGATGAAATGGGCGCAACTGTTGCTTGATCTCCTCTCTCTTCCTCCTCAGTCTTGATCCGGTCACCAGATAGAGCGGACGTGATTTTTCTTCTCCTAAAAGCTGTCACAGCTCCGGTTCAAAACAGAGTCTCAAAGGAATCGAAGATGTGTTTTAAAGAACGATTTTACAACGAGTTCTTAATGTGCAAGACCAATTTGATGCTTGCCATTAAGTTGAATTAAATACAAAACTTGAAGGAATGGTTTCATTCAACACCCAATCAATGCAACATTATCTTTAAACTATTAATACATTGCTTTGATTTTGCACTCTATTTTTAAAGCAACAAGTGTTCTTCTTCATATTCTTCGGTCGTGTATAGCAGCGGTGTTGTTAATGCTGAACATGTGAGAGCTGAAGATACGGCGTTAAAAAGCAGCAGCATGCATGCAGAATAAGTCATTTCACGATTAATGTGATATACGTGTGTGATACGATTCGGATCAGTTTCACTTCTAAATGATGCATATGTGTATATGTTTAAAACTTCTTTGCTGAACTGTTAACATTATTTTACATCAAATACATTGCCACTGTATGAAGAGGAAGATAAAAGTGAAAAAAAGAAAACTATTAAGTGCTTTTCCGTCCACTATTTGATCAGCTGTCTCCAGGTGTTTTTAAAAGGAGTAAAACTGGAAGAACATTAAAAAGTGTCATCAGAGATATTTGTGCTGAAGAAGCCGCTAGCGAGTAGCATTTCTTTTAACCCCTGTAGATCCCACTGTTATTTGGTCCTTGATCAAACAAATCACACCTCGTTTCCTTCAAGAGAGCCTTGCAAAGGAGAAAAACATCTGAATCTCGATCACTTGGAAAAGAAAGTGCTGCACACTCACTCCTCGATCTCATTTACGGGATAAATGATCATCAGTCTTATCTTTAAAAGCGGTTGCGTGTGTTTAGCACCCTTTGCAGCAGTCACGGCTACTGTGGGATAGAGAGAGAGAGATAAGGCAATCCAAAGTGACATTATCTCCGTGACCGGTACTCTAGTGAAGGGAGAAAAGCATTGTTAACAGTTATCTATTAGTGGGCTAATGACTTGCAATTAATTTACTTAAAACCGATCCCAAAATTCAATATGGTGTCCAATTACCGCTACTACCTTCCTACCAGTTCAAACTTGCTCTCGCCTTTCCCTCTGCCTCCGATGCCTCAGGTGACTTTCACCTCGGCCCCTGGGGGGCTTTCAATTGGAAAGTTCCCCAATCCAAGAGGGGTGAGCCAGGTCATAGGTGAGAAAGGGTTGTCAAAACTCAAATAGTAGTCCCAAGAAATCTTACAATATATATGCCTTTAAAAACCTCCAAGAGTTGAATGTTGTATTAGCTAAAATAACAATTTAGATATATTCATTCCCTTCTAGGCAACAACAAAGAAGCCCAAACGTTCCTCTCCAAGGGCGGCCAAGTGATCATTAGGATGCGAGGATTGCCTTACGATTGCACAGCGAAACAAGTGGTAGGACCGGATTAGGACCAATTCAAACTTGTTCATAAATTAATATATCCACAGACGGAGTTCTTCACCAACGGCAACGAGGACGCCTCTTGCACAGTACTGGACTCTGAAGATGGTGTGCTGTTCGTCCGTAAACCAGATGGCCGAGCCACCGGCGATGCTTTCGTGCTCTTCTCCGAGGAGGGCGATGCGGACAGGGCACTCAGCAAGCACAAGGAGAGCATAGGATCAAGATACATTGAGCTCTTCAGGTCAACCACAGCGGAGGTGCAGCAGGTAACGGAAAAATTATACTCGTGTGCCTAAACGAACTCTAAACACATCTTATACATTAAAAGGTACTTAACCGAACCATGGAGCAACACTCCAACCAGCGGGGTAGCAACTCCAGTAGCAGCTCTAGCTATCATCATCAGCAATCTCACAGCCCGGCATCACTGGGCGCATCTCATGCAGCAGCTGCGGCCGCGGCGGCAGCAGCAGCTCAGATGCAGCAGCAGGCTCTTGCCGCAGCTGCGGCGGCGGCTGCGGCGGCCCAACAGCAGCAACAACAGCTTCCATTGATATCCCAGCTTCCTACGGGCGCCACCACCGCTGGACTGCCGCAGCAGATCATTACGGCGGGAACGCGCAAGGACTGCGTGCGTCTGCGCGGTCTTCCCTACGAGGCGCAAGTGGAGAACATCCTCGAGTTCCTCGGCGACCACGCCAAAACCATTGTCTACCAGGGCGTCCACATGGTCTACAACTCCCAGGTAGGTCTTTGTTTGCACGATGCATGGTGGTGACGATGTTTAAACGGTACACAGCTAGCATACATGTTGACGGCTCTCATGCACCAATCTAGGGCCAGCCGTCAGGAGAAGCGTTTATCCAGATGAACAGCGAGGCGGCGGCGTACTCTGCAGCAGCAGCGAGACACCACCGATACATGATCTTCGGCAAGAAGCAGCGGTACATTGAGGTGTTTCAGTGCTCTGGCGAGGACATGAACCTGGTTCTCACTGGAAACGCCCTTGGGACGGCGACTACCAACGGGGCTGCCGCTGCAGCGCAGGCCAAGCTCAACGCGCTCCTGCAACTACCAACATCGTCATCCTCGGCCACACCCTCAGCTGCCTCTGCTACCGCAGCCGCAGGAGGAGGAGGTATGTTGCCACTGCCCACCCCTCTGGCCGCCGTGCCGGCCGTGCCCACGTCTTCCGCGGGCGCGGCAGCTGGGCTCGACCCGCTATTCATGGCCTCACTGGGACAGGCAGCAGCCTCTGGCTTCGGCCAGCAGCAGCCGGGAATGGTGTCACCTTATTTACAGCAGCAGAATTCGTACAGAGTACCGGCGGTTCCCACCTCTAACGCGCTAGGTCTTTATGCACAACAGCAGCAGCAACAGGCTGGGCTGTTACAAAACCCTGCAGCTGCAGCTTTGAACCCACTTTTAGGCCAGCTAGCAAGATTTTCTACCGTACCAGGTCAATTCCCTCAGCTGTCAGCAGCTGCAGCCCCACCCCAACCCAGAACTGCTCTCCTTCAAAACCCATACGTTGTGTACCAGCAACAGTTGCTCCTTCAACAGCAACAGCAAGCAGCTCTCTTTATGCTGCAGCAGCAGCAGAGAGCACCCTCTCCATATAGCCAGTACGGCCTCTTACCACAACCTTCCCAGTTACCCGCTAACTCAGCAGCAGCAGCAGCTGTTGCCGCTCAGCAGGCTGCGGCAGGGACTGGTGGCAAGAGGTCCTTTGACCAGGCTTTCACTGGGGGTGCTCAGCTGGGTGCCTATGCTGCTGCTGCCACAGTTGCCAAGCGCCCTGCGCCACCACCTACCATATCAGCCAACCCAACGACCTACTCAGCTAATGGCTCGACCTAAGTAATGAAATGAAATGAAAATGTGAATCTCAGTTTTCGCATAATATATGGCCTAAATATATTTTTAAATTTTACTGTATATAGTTTTCCAAACCCAGACCGGTCGCAAAACAATCACGAACAACATTCCAAACCCAACAACTCTGTTGCGAATTCTGCTGTTTTAATCCATGTTTTCCAATATCACCATTTTACAATAGGATCACATTTGTGCAATCAATCTTTCACGTTAATGTTGTATATTATCTTATTTACATTACTTATATGATCCTTTGTCTGCTTGAGGCCTTTTGGATGATGGTTCTGTCTTGGACAATGGGGTTCACACACTTTTTTCTTTTTTTCGCTCCTTTATAACTTTCTAATGCATCTAACCATTCATTGATCAGAATAAGATATTTTGTATTAATTGTTCAAGTGGAATGTCATTAAAACTTAGATTTTATTGTGGCACTGCAGATGAATCTCACTGATTCACACACCTTTGCTTTATGACATGACACTTAGATATTTGATACATTAGGGTGTGCATTCTTTCGGGGTATGCTTCAAGTATAAAAATACATGCTTAAATGCTAATGCAAGATTTTCCATTCTGTTTTGGTCAAGGGACGTTAAGAAACGATAACATGAATTGGAAGAAATTAATGGAAATTGTGTGGGCCCCATATATGCTTAAGCAATTGGCCTAACACAACTACATTTACTTCACGAAGAGTACTTTTATATATCTACATACCCTAAGATCTATTAATTGTTAATTGTCTATTGCGGAACAAAGTATAACAATAAATCATTTAGAGGATTTGCATCGTAGGACGGGTGTCAGTGTTTATTCCTTACAGTTATGTGTCCTTTTCTCAGGGGATCCACCGGCTTTTTCTTATAATTTTAACCCACTATTTTCTCAAAATGTCATATAGAGCTTTGAGAAGAGGTTCATGAACACTAGTTATATATTTTGGTGAATGGCTATAAAATGTGTTTGATTTCGGTATTTTGCATCAGCACCTTTGGTAAAAGGTGCAATTTTCGAATGTATAATTTCCTTATGCACTCAAATTGGAACAATTGGAAAGTGTATTGCTTACTAACGGAACATGTTGATTGTCTATGTAGAAAACGGCTCTAATGGAGAAACGTATATCCGAGGCTGGGCCTTGGTATACGTGTGTTTGTGTCCTCTAGGGGTATGGTGAGGTTGCATTATCTAGCTTAATACGTGGATTAGAAGCCTCCCACTACACAGCGGTGACGACTTACGCCCTCCTACTATATTACTACCACTGCAAGCTGACTCTTTCCAAAGACACAAATATAGGACTACTCTCTTCTTGGTGACTACGTAAGGTGCTTGAAAGAAATCAATAACACTGGGAGCTTGTGTTTTAGACCTAATTTTCTTCGGAATTCAGGTAATATATGCTACACTGTTATATACTGTATATGATACGAATATGTTAAACTGGGTTTGCTAATCGGAGTACAATTTCTTCTGCTGCATCTATCTCACTTTAATTGGGGGAAATGGGGGTTACACAGGATTAGAACTATAAATCATGTGGGGAAACGTTGTCGGTAAATGTCTGGGCTTAAGGGATAATAAAGTGACAGGACATGATATATTACAAAGTGGCACCAGCAATTTTATAGCAGCCTATTCGTAACATAATTTCGTTTTCTTACAGCAAGAGTAATCTCCTTTATACGACATCTAATATTGATTTTTCTTTCTAGGCGGCCTTTACCCTCTTCCTCCACACTCTAGCCATGACAACTACCTAGTCCAATACCTATCCGCCGCCGCGGCTGCGACGAGTCCGCCCACAAGAGGCGCTGCTGCCGCCGCTGTCGCCGCCGCCGCCGCAGCGGCCGCGGCGTGCGGCGGCTACCCAGGAAGCTTCCCGGCGCCGCCGCCGCACCTCATGTACTGGCCGTATCCTAGCCCTCCCATCAGTCCGAACGGCTACTTCACCCCACCGCCGCCTCCTCCCCCTCCCATGCCGCACAATGGCCTTGTGCAGCAGATGAATGGCGGTGGATCGCATCCTCCTCCAGTAAGAGGATCTATAGTAAGTCAGGCGTTACGCTATCGTCATCAACGAATAAGTTTAAGCTTTGCCTTAGTCTTCTTACATAACAGGGATAGTTAGCGAAATAATTTCTTTTTCCTGAATGTACTGTACATAGTTTTTCAAATGCGTAAATACAGGCTCATTCCTGTCTTCTCTTAATCCATGTCATCCCATTTTCAGCTATCTCTGGATATTGCTCCACCCCCACTGATGCCGTCAAATCCTTCTTCCGCCGCCCTCAACGGTTTTACCGTAAACAGTCACGCCCAAAAGCTGACCCCGCCTCCTGCAATCGTGAACGGAAACGGGGCCATTCCTCCTCCTCCTTCTTCAACTGACTTAACCACGCCCACTGAGGAGGCCACGCCCACGCAACACAAGGAAGACATTGCAGAAAATGAGGAAAGTCTCCAATCCCAGAACTAGTGATATTTACGAATTTTAAGAGACCCCAAGTGCAGTAAGAATCTATTTCATGAGTCTGTGATCTGATATTTATTAACATATCCACCCCGTTCTTATCCTAATTATTCAACAAGAGTGTCAGACTGTCACTGTTTATATCCATTAATCAACATTGTTAAAGCATATCTTGCACAAATCTATGTTGTCACAAAATTAATATGTCCGAAAAAAAATCCATTTGAACAAGGAATCTGAGCTGATCCAAAGACCGTACAGCAGCATAATTATATTGTTAAAGGAAATTTAAGTCTTAAAGATACTGTTGAGCTGTCTCAAAACATATATGAAACAATTGTTGATATTTTAGATGAAATTTAATTTTGAATAATTATTATTTACTGCTGAAAAATTCCAATATTTAAGAAAACACTTAAACACATAAAGCCTTTCATTTTGGTTAAAATTAAAATGTTATTGAACTTGTGCATATAAAAGTTCCGCCTGACGAATATGTCAAAAAATACATATTTTCTCTTCAATAAAAATTAAATAAAGTTTCAGTTTACTCATACAGGTACTAGTATACGTAGAGCAATGTACAGTACATGTAAAGGAGCATGCACGGTAGGATTTCAGAAATCAGCACAATAAGCCACTAAGGAACACAGGGAGGGAGTCAATTGCCTTGTAAAATGTCCATGCATGAGATTCCAAACTAGTCTGTAGTCTGCACCAGTCCACGTACAAATGGATCTGGTAAAATATGTAAAGTTGAAGAAGAAAAAACACTTTTTGACAATAAATTCTACAAAGAAGTCATGTCATGCATATACGTATTTGCCAATTTAATATCAAAATACCAATGAAGAATTGTAGAGTCATGAAGGTACTTTTTTCAGAATATCACACTACATTGTCACTCAAGTTCTATCCTCAAACTTGAGCCAGTTTCCTCCAAGAGGAGCAGTGAGCAGGGATCTGGGATCCCATTTTGGTGGGTAGACGGTCTTCTCAGATTTGCAAACATTGAACTTTCGAAGGATGTAAAACAGGCAGGTCTTCATTTCAAGCATGGCAAATCTGAAAAATAGGAAGTGTTGTAGAGGTATAGACTGTAAGCAAAAAAGCTTACCTCATTCCGACACAATTCCTAGGGCCAAATCCAAAACCAAGTTGAGTGTACTGTTTAATATTGGCCTTGTTCTCTGGTGTCCACCTTTCAGGATCAAACTTTTCTGGATCTGGAAAATATTGCGGGTCCATCATGATGCCCATTGTGAGGAAAAAGAGGGTCGTTCCTTTGGGGATGATGCCTCCATCTGGCATTCTGTAGTCTAGATGAAAATAGATCAAAGTGAGAACAGTTCAGTAGCAAAACAAGAAACAGCTTTATACAACTTATATTTATCGATACCAACAAATATAGGCAATATGATTGCAGATTGAATTCAAACTTGTTCTGACAATGTAAATCTTTGTAGGACCAAATACATTATGTACTCGGACTACTGGTGATTCGGATTAACAATATAGCGAAATTCTCCGCCCTACCTTGCAGATTTATAGTCGTCCGTTTCTGAAAAATGTCCAAACTCATTTACCTTTTGTGCACATTCGATCCACTGCTGCAGCAGCAGGAGCAATCCTCATTGTCTCATGGATCACCTGTTCCATGTAGGTCATAGACGAAAAGTCCTCGTATGTAAGCTCATCCTGTTCCTCAAGGTTGTCAGCTATGTCGTCAACCTCCCTCTGGACGCGCTCCTGAATTTCAGAATCCGATACAGCAAGATAGTAGAGCACCTGAAATATATAATAGTTTCAAGCATGAAAATTAAAGCAATTAGTGCAGTACATACCAATGACAATGTTGTGCCAACAGTGTCAAATCCAGCAATGAGAAACAGCGTGGTTGATTGAATGAGAGTTTCCTCATCCATGCTCACATTCTTTATGCCCTTTAGCTCAGCATCCTTCTCAAAGTCATCAAGTTCTTCAGTCTCTTCCATGGCATTCTTTTGCATTTGCTTGGCCTAGGAGAAGTAATAGTAGATGAAATAGTTATTTCAAGCCTGTCTACAGGAACAATATATACAAATATACACGAATCCGCTCTCTAAATAGTCTATTCATAGTATTTTATAGTCTTTGATAAGTTGGATTTTAACTAAATTACCTGCAAATCTAGCATGACCTGGATCATGTCCTTTCCTTTATAGTTTGTCTCCCTTCTCTGCTTTAGAATCCCTTTGGTAACATCAGCCAAATAATGGAATGCTTCCGAATCCAGAATTTTTAGGTTAAGTGCTTTCATTACCTAAAAGGGCCAAAACAGTAAATTAATACAAATATAAGACAGATATAGAAATGCAATAATTACCCCCGGCACAATAAGATAAAAAAGTTGGTATAGAGCTTTAATTCCTTCCATTTTAAAGCTAGTGTTCTTACAATGCTTTATAAAGTCAGACTCTTCTTCAGCAAAAGCATCGATGTTGGAAACCCCTGTATAAAAAAGCAAGTAGTCCTCTATAAACACTGTAGATACTGCTCATTCCAAATCTCAATATTGGGAGACTGGGTGAACTGAGCACCTAATGCTTTCTTGGAGACATAGAATGGACCAACTAGACCTAGTATACCAAAGGAAATTAGAATCTGATAGACCGTTTTCAAATGAGAAGGCGCCAAAGTTTACTTCAGCCATTGAAGTAAAAATGTGGCTCTTAGGCCTACTGAGGAAGTAGCGATTTACATTTTTGGAGATAACATGCTTGTACTTCAATTAAATTAAAAATATCATAAAATAACATCTCCTTACAATAAAAATCGGGTTCTTTTTTGTTTAATACATTTATTTGTAGGATGTGCCCATCAAAATTTGAAAATCGGGCCTACTTCCTCAGTAGGCCTAAGTGACACTTTTTTACTTCAATGGCTGTAGTAAACTTTGACCTTAGATTCCATGAAAACGGTCAATGTTAGAAGCCTTAAAATTGGTACAATACCTATTTTAGGCTTTCCAAATAAACCCATAAAGTTTGAAGGGAGTCAGAAAACTGTAACCCCCTTTTCTGAAATTTTGAACAAGCAATATCTACAGTGTTTATAGAGGACTACTTGAATGGGTATATGCATTGGGGCCGGGGGCAACGTTTGCTCGGCAATGACTTTATGTTTCACTGGAACAATATTTTAATTCGAGTCACTGGGGATGTTCAACCTACATTATGTGCCGACCATAATAACTGCATAACATAAGATCAGTGGACGTGGACGTGGTCGTGTACAAATCGTAAGCGATAAAGAACACACGAGATATATTTCATGCAAAAAAACTCAAATGCCCTGGTCATTTGAAATTATTACTAAAACATTCAAAATTGTCAACATATTTTAGAAATAAGTTGAATCGTCAGTGTAAACAGTTCATAACCGTTATTTTGGAGAGGGTTTTTGTTGTTGTAAATTAATTACAGCGACAAAAAACCTTAAAAAATATATAGGACAGCGACAAAACCTTAAGAAACTTGGAATAATAAAATGATTCTCTATTCATTACAACATGCTGACAGAAAACTCTAACTTTGTGTAACTGTAACTGTAACTAATCAAATATAAACTAATATACAATTCTTGTTCTCTCCTTTACATACTGACAGAAAACTCTAACTTAGAAATGGTTTTGTGAAATTTAAGGTTTTAGAGTATCCCTGGTGTAACTATAGCTTAATTTTTTTTGTAACGCTGTTGCCTCTTTCGAGGCATACTGCAGTACTACAAGGGACGCTCAACAACGTAGTTGTCTGACAGAGCCAGAACAACAGTGACATTCACTGATGGCGCCAACAGGCTTTACATCATCTGCTGGGGCCTAGTTTCTTATAGGTCATGCGCGCTGTAACATAATTAAACTTAAGTTTGTATACAATACCTGTACTCTGCTGAGTATCCTGCTCCTGATGGCCTTCGTTTCATCCAGTGTCCTCACCGCGGCCTCCAGATTGTTGCTCCGCTCATGGATTTTGGCCATCAGAGCGTAGAACTTGGCTTGCATCATTAATGAGGACTGGAAAGATAGAGGACGTTGTTATATCATAAATATAAAATTATGTTAATATATCATAGAGCACAAGATTATACTGTATAGTCCTTTATGTGTGTGTTTATCCATTATGGCGGCAACTCGTCAATCTGGAAATACTGTATAATTAGCTTATACTTCAATTAAAAGCAATTAACGGTATTTAAAGCACACATTACAGTGCCTTTAGTACATCAATTACATATATTCCTGCATTAGTGGGATGCTTTAACTCACCAAGTCGTTCTGACTGTTTGCATGTTCTGCCTCCAGTGCCTGAGTGATTGTCCGCTCAGCCTTCTCGTATTGCTTCAGACGCATTTGGAGCTCAGCCATATCGTACCTGTAAAGGTTGGAGGATAGCTATCGTTGTAGCATCGCATTTACCAAATGAAATAGGCTAATATTTCGTTCTGAGTTCCCAATTTAATATAATGTAGATAAAATTGTGATAATTGTGAATGCCGAACAGCAGTGTAACATAATGCAGTTTAGATTCACCTTAAAAAACTGGTAAAACTTTTCTTTTGAGAATTGCCACATTCAGTAACTTCATGTCGAATTTATAAAAGTACTTAAGTCGTAATATATTGCAAGCGTCTTTGAACAATTACAATATTATGTGTTCTTTGAACAATTGCAATATTATGTGTTCTGTCTCTGACTCGACATATTAACACAACAGAACTGTTTATTTACAGTGGATTGAAGTAGGATTAATATTAAATCCTACTTCAACCCCCTGTTCTCATTATAATATATTCCTACCTCAACCCACTGTTCTCCTCATTCTTGACGGCCTCCTTGTAATAATTAATAGCCTTTCCGTACTGATGCGTCCTCTGCAGGGATTGGCCCATCTTGGCTGCAAGAGTTGTGTCACGTGGGTTGCGTTTGACAGCTTGTTCGTAGGTTTCTAGGGCGCGGTCAGGATCCTGGAACATTATTAAAAGTAGCAGATAGTTAACTTAATTATTTTGCCGCTTATTGTCGTTACAGATACCATAACAGTTTGTTTTATATGGCTAAATCAATGGGCTAAACGAATGTTTAATGGAATGAAAGCTGAATACTCTTTTATAATCGGAAAAAGTTATGTGAATTAGTGAACAGTAATCATAATTTGTTTAAATGGTAACATACTATTAGTCAAGGTCGACTACGTAGTTTATGATATTGTTAACAATGCAATCTTTATGTTAATAACTCAAGACTTGATATATGATAAAATTAGTACCTGGATAGCCATAGAGGTAAGTCCACAAAATATATCTTAACATGCTCTACACTTTTTGACTTCATAAGCACAGCCAAAAAGCTACGTTAAAGACCTTTTCTGAGCCGATTAAAAACACATAAAAACCACCCTGCATAATAATAGTACCTGAATGGCCATGTATGCATCCCCCAACAATGCATAACTCTGTGCCGTGGGCGCCTTATCCACAATCTGTCGATAGCACTGCGCATACATCCGCTTGTCCTTCCGGTACTCGAGGTAGATCTTGGCCATCTTCTCCTTGGCCTCCACGAAGTAGGGCTGCTCAGGACCTTGTATAGAGAGAAGACAACGGAGATTTAAACTAACCAATGGCTTCAGTTTAACTTTCAATGTTATGTTCCGTCGTCAAAACAAGAAACTAAAATACGCTGAATATAAATTATTGGATGATACAAGAACATGAAGTTATTGGCTATTAAAATGTTCGGAAAATATGTGGCCGTCTTTTTGCACGTCCCAATGCAATATACAAGTACAAGTATTATACATCAGTGCTATTATACGTCTATACGTCTATTGTACTAACATTCGTTAACTATGTACGTGTAAACAATTTTCATTCGTTAACTATGTACGTGTAAACATTTTACATTCGTTAACTATGTACGTGTAAACATTTCTTTCCGACTGAACTGTCTGTTAATTGTAGTTGTAAAATGCATGAGTCTAATTATTACAAAATTCCTCGACGCTATGGAGTAACTGTTGCTTAGCAATCCTTGTAGCAATGCGGTACATTGCGGAAAAAAACATCTCAGCTTTCAGCTCAGCGCTTGGCGCGAAAATACAAACATCACAAAAATCATATAATAGGCTACTAATTAAAGTAATATATAATTGTTAATATAACACCTCTGGGCAGGAGTTCCCCCACCT